>VXAL01000374.1:75933-104879 GCA_013399475.1 Chauna torquata | reverse complement strand
ATCGGCAAGCCTCCAGTCCTCTGGGACCTCTCCAGATAACCAGGAATGCTGATAGATGGTGGAAAGCGGTTTGGCAATTACCTCCGCCAGCTCCCTCAGCACCCTTGGGTGGAGCTCGTCCGGTCCCATGGATTTGTGACATTCCAGATGGAGGAGCAGGTCTCTAACTGTCTCTTCCTGGATCACAGGGGGGCATTCTCTACCTGAATCACAGGGGACATCCTGGTCAGGGAGTAAAGTACCCTGAGGATAACTGATCCGACTATTAAAGACAGATGTAAGGAAGGCGTTGAGAACCTCAGCCTTATCCTTATCCTCAGTGATCACATTTCCTGCTACATCAAGTAAAGGATGGAAGTTTTCCTTGGTTCTTCTCTTGCTGTTAATATATTTGTAAAAGAATTTCTTGTTCTCTTTAACTGCAGTGGCCAACCTGAGTTGGAGTGCTGCTTCGGCCTCTAACTTCTTATAACTATGCACTTCCAGTCCTTCTCAATGAATGATCTTTCTCTCTGTGGTTTCTCAACCACCAGTTTCTTTTTCTACTTATTTCTGAGTTAGCAGTGATTCCTAAATGTTTCTTTAAGAGCTGTCTTTGAGGACATAACATTTTTTTTTCTAAATATTAGACTTATGGCACATGTAGTTTGTCTGGAATATAATAGAATACTTGATATGTTGTCAGATAGAAAATATTACATAACACGGATATAGTATAGATTGATATATGTATAAATATCACAGAAAATGAACCAGCTTTAAGAAAGACTAAAAACAGATTGTGCTGAAAGAACAATTAGGCTGGAACTAGGGACCCATCTAGAGGCTAATCTTACTTAATATTTTAATTAATATGGCACACAAAAAGAGGGAAGCTACTTAAATTGTGGAACAAATTATGGAAGACACTTGGCAGGTCTCACAAATGTGAACAAAGATCAGAATATCATTTAGGAAGAACTGTGTGATTTTGATGATAAAGTCATGGAAATGGAATAAAATAGAACAGTGCAAAGCACAAAATCGTATACCATATTAGCAATAGCTTCTGAACCATTTCCATGGCTCATTCTAAAAGAGAAGTTTGAGAGCTGAATGGGAAAAAGAAGTTTACATTCACTGCACAGAAATGTTTGTATGTAACAATTTAAACTTTCACCTAAGATAGCAAATTAGATGGATATATTAGTATCGGGATTAGTACCAAGAACTTCTGCTGGAAAGTAGAGGGAAAGTCCGTATTTGGACATGAAGGAGGAGTGAAAAGACCTGAAGTAAATAATTTGCAATAGGTAGCACTGACATAATATAGTAATTAAAAAGTTAAATGTGTTCCTAAAAGGTTTAGATGAGATAATTCTACTGAAGATAAGAAAATAATATGGTCAATAAACAAAGGACTGTTGAGACATTATCTGGAATATTCAGTAGAGTTTTCATTTCCCATGTTTAAGAAAGACTTTCAAAAGTTGAACAGACACACAGAAAGGTTACTAGGGTATGCAAGGGAATGACAAACCTTTTCTATAAAAAATATTAAGTAGTTGATCAACTTTACAAAAATGAAGACTAGTGGGAGACCCATTAAATATGAAAAACTTTAAAAATTCTTCTTCATAACGGGCTTTTAAGAAAGGACTTGGGAGTTCTGGTAGACAGTAAGTTGACCATGAGCCAGCAATGCCTGTCTTGCAGCACAGGCCAGTAGCATCCTGGGCTGCATTAGAAGGAAGATTGCCAGCAGGCTGAGGGAGGTGATCCTTCCTCTCTATTCAGCAATGGTAAGGCTTCATCTGAAGTGCTGGGTCCATTACTAGGATCTCCAGTACAATAGAGTCATGGAGCTACACGAGAGAGTCAAGAGAAGAGCCAAAAAATGATTAGGGAACAGAAGCATCTCACATATGAAGAAAGACTGAGAGAACTCAGACTGTTCAGCCTAGAGAAAAGAAGACATCAATATGTATAAATCTTATCGATATGTACAAATTCTTGATGGTGATAGTAAAAAAGACAGTCATCCTTTCTCAGCGATTCAGTGGCATAAATCCTGAAAATATCAAGACTGCCTATGCAAATCTTACTTAGGTGATATTTTCATTTGTCATCTGTGTGAAGTCTGTAGTTCTGTGACATTAGCACAACAACAGCTGGTATAACCTGTTGATAAATCTAACTAGGCTGGTAATTACAAGATATCCAGTCAGAAGAGTAACATTGCAAAAACAGCTCCCTAATGAGGGTAGTGAAGTTTAACAATACCTGCACGTTCTAGGGAATAAATTGATAAATATATGAAAGGTATTATATGGCACCACTGCATGTGAATACCCAACCTAACCCAGGGATCCAGAAGGTCCCATCTAGTCCTATTTGCACTATATGAAAGTATATTATGTGTAACTTTGTGCTTTCATATTCGCTGTGACCTTTGGGGGTAAGGACACAAAATTAATCACAGTATTAGTTTGGGAACTCAGACACAAGCCTGGGATATACCTCATCTAATTTCATGAATGCTGAATGAATAAATCTAAACTATGGAACATGGTTTTAATTGATAATCACTTTATACTTTATATGCTGCTTCTTCTGTCATTTATGTTGTCATGTATTCCAAGTACACCATGTAAGAATATGTATAACTTTCAAGATTTAAGTAATGCAGGTATTATACAAGCAAATACGTTGTCACTTCAACCTGTCTTTCTGGTGTTTATTCTGTAAAACAACACTGAAAAATTTTTGAAACGGGTAATCTGCCATGTAATGAATAACCAGGTGTCTCTACAATGACAAAGTGCTACATGAAAAGACTACTGTTACTGAAATATATGGTTATCTTATAAACCCGTGCACACAGTTTTAGCTGCACTCCACACTTTCTTGGTAAGTTTTCATCTACCTTTTTTTTCCCTGATTTTTCAGATATGACCAGAATATCAAAACCATGTTTACCTTCCTTATCTTTCACACAGTTGGTCTATATTCAGGCTAGTTCTCTTAGTTAAGCCAGAAGTTTGTGTGGGGAGAAGGAAGTTTTATTTTATACAGAGGACAATTAATGTTCTATTAATTTTTTGACAGATATTGTGTTGGCTAGAAATAAACAGTGTTTCCCAATGTAAGTATGAGGCCTACGAAAATGTACAACTGTAGGTGGAGTTGATCATTAGGGTCTACCACGAGCCATAAAATAATTTGGATACATGACAATACATAAAAGAGATTATAATAAAACTCAGACAGGCACAACCATTTCTGTGGTGAGGTTAAAGCCATACTAAAATTGAAAATAAATCACATTTCTTTTCTCACAGTTAGCTGTGTAATTGATGTAGAACCATTAATCCCTAATTCCACCCACTGAATATGTCACCATTCCATGTTATTCTCTCACCTGTAGATAGATAATAGGCTCCTTTGCCTGAAATTGTGTGTTTTGACTAGTGAACAGTAGTACCAAAATACTCAATACTTCCAGCTATTACAACAGCTGTTAGAAGTTCTTTCTTTCCCCTTGTTTTTTCTGAAGGAAAGGACATTGAGCAATTGGCAGCATTCTGTTGCAAGACTGGTGCATAAGTAAACAAATAAATAAATAAAATCAATATATTCGGAGTGCAATATTAACTACAAGATCTGACTCATGGGTGTTCCATAAGGTCACCTTGACATTTTGGCTCTGAAAGATTCACTGAGATGAAGCCCCATTTTTAAGGTGGAGACATTGTCTGTCCTCATAACCACTTTCAAATAAAATATTTCTAGTATACTAGTACACTGATTAAGCAGTCTGAATTCAGTTACTGCAGTATAGAATACAAGGATACTCACCAAGATGTCTCATTTGCCTTGGCTGAACATGAATTAAATATTACATCCCAGTATACAAGTACAATGAATATACTTAGACACATCTTTAATTTTCATTAAAGACAGAATAGCCCCAAAAGTACTGGTAAAAGCATGATTATTTGTCCATTTTTTGCAGAAATCTGTCATGAGGAGGGAACTTCATTAAACAAACAGTGTTATCTTCCCAATACCCTGTTCTGAATCATCAAATGCAAGTAGAATTATCCATGAGGAACAACTGTAATCTGGTCAAAAATATTGCAGTAGTGAGGAATAGCAGTTCACACCTGAGAGATTTTAATATATTTCAGATCAATTGCTTTATTTCAACAACAAGTCTAAGTGCCGGGTCCTGCACTTGGGGCACAACAACCCCATGCAACGCTGCAGGCTGGAGAAAGAGTGGCTGGAAAGCTACCCAGCAGTAAGGGACCCGGAGGTACTGGTCGGTAGCTGGCTGAATATGAGCCAGCAGTGTGCCCAGGTGGCCAAGAAGGCCAACAGCATCCTGGCTTGTATCAGAAATAGTGTGGCCAGCAGGACTAGGGAAGTGATTGTCCCCCTGTACTCAGCTCTGGTGAGGCGGCACCTTGAATACTGTGTTCGGTTTTGGGCCCCTCACTACAAGAAGGACATCGAGGTGCTGGAGGGTGTCCAGAGAAGAGCAACGAAGCTCTTGAAGGGTCTGGAGAACAAGTCTTATGAGGAGTGGCTGAGGGGGCTGGGGTTGTTTAGCCTGGAGAAAAGGAGGCTCAGGGGAGACCTTATCACTTTATACAATTACCTTAAAGGAGGCTGTAGTGAGATGGGGATCGGTCCCTTCTCCCAAGCACCAACTGAGAAGACGAGGAAATGGCCTCAAGTTACACCAGAGGAGGTTTAGGTTGGATATTAGGAAAATTTTCTTCCCTGAAAGGGTTGTGAAGCATCGGAACAGGATGCCTAGGGAAGTAGTTGAGTCACCATCCCTGGAGGTATTTAAAAGATGTGTGGATGTGGTGGACACGGTTTAGTGGTAGACTTGGCAGTGCTAGGTTAACAGTTGGACTAGATGATCTTGGAGGTCTTTTCCAACCTAAATGATTCTATGATTCTTTGATTTTTATCTAAGATTTTCGCTGCAGAGTTAAATTCACATCTTGCTTGTGCACTGTTGCTAATCAGCTTCTCAGTCAAATACAGAAACACCAGGCCCAGAGAATGAACACGTTCTTCTATATTTCATACTAGAGATTTACTTAAGAGATGAAAACATATACACAGCCATTCTTACATGACTCAACAGTACCATGTCACCCGATAGAAAATGTCATTGCCTTAGCATTTCATCCCTTGAAGCTCAGTGACTTCTGTACTCAAAAGGAAACCTGAGATCACGCATTCTATAAATCCTGTCTTGGAGATGTCAAGGTCTCCATGGTTGGCTTTTCTACCCATCATTAGCAATCTGACAGTGACATAAGAAGAAGTTAGATATCTGGTGGCCAACTGAGCTGACATACAGATTGCAAGGCCATAGTGCATGGACCTGAGCAGAGGCAACCCGAGCAAAGCAGAAACCTTGCTTTGTCTCTTGTTGCAGTAAGAAGCTTTCATCAAATACACACCAGAATGGTTTGCATCCAGGGCTGTAGTCAAAGCAGTTATATGTTGACAAAGTCAGGGCCTCACAAGAACATATGCAGATGACTTTCCAGACCTAGTCTCATTGTTCAAATATCAGAAATGCTTTTATTAGTGTCATAGAACCGAGACGGTGTTATGAAAGTCTAGATGATAATTGATCTGCTGAAATTAATGACATTTCCAGGAGTGTTTTATTGTAAGCTTTCTTAAAAAGACTTATATTTCAGATGAAAACAGCAAGAAAACTGGTATTTCTTTATACCCTTCTCCTGACTAACACTCTTATGTTCTTCTGAAAACACCATCTTGTACTAAAGAAATTATATTCCTGAAACATTGTCTCCAAGCATGGAGATGTAACGGTGATAAGCATGGAAGTTATTTGCTCCCAAATGTCAAGCTGGCTTCCCCCATCCAGTCAGGACAGTTGTATAACTGGTTTATTCCACCTACTCATGCCATTTCAGAACCAGACTTCCTCTTTTTCTTAATCTGTAGCACCAGCTGTCCCCTTCTACACAATAACTGTCAATTGCTTGTTCTATTAAGGCATAACCTTGAAGATCAATCTTGCAGGGAACACAGCCCATTGAAATTTCTTTTTTCATTAATGTATTGACATGCATTAGGTTAAGCACATGCTTTAATTCTTTGCCATCCTGTACAGTGGAGGGCTGAGTAGCTGTCCTATTTTGGGGACAGAGATGGAAATGACAAGTATCTTCTTGCTATCCTTTCTTTTGTATAAGAGAGAGACATAGAATTTTTAGGAGAATAGGAGTTTTTAATTAGATGTTTTAGTTCCTTCATGCTAACTGAAAGGAAAGAAAGCAGAGAAGCATAGGTAGTGCTTCTAGGATTACAGGTTGATGTGGTATCAGTGCTTTGCTCACAGTAAGCAAAGTACAGCAAGTACAGGAAGCAAAGCCTGAAGGGGACAAATGCCTGAAAAAGAGTGTACCAAGATGTTACTGAAGCACAGCCACACAGGAAAGTTCCCACCCCCTGCCAAGGGACAGACAGTTGAGAAGCTATAGCTATGTTGGTCATAACTTTGAACATTTTAATTAAAACCGTTAAATTAGTACAGGCAATGGAAAGAAGGAATTGTATAAGGTCATACGAGCATTGTTTATCTCACTTACTGTCTGGGAACAGTTATACCAGTAAAGGAGAGCTTCTATCCAATCAAATATATCAACATTAACAGTATTACACCTGTTTAACTAAACAGGATCAAGTCTTTGAGTTTCAAAATGATCCAACTCTTCCAGCTGAATAAATTTAACACAACACACTATCCTACAACCAGGCAGGACAAGGGGCACACTAACTCGTCTAATATATGATAACTCCTTAAGTAAGGAGTTGATAATAAGTCTGGACTTGTAATAAGTCTGACCAATTTCACATGGGACCATATCTTTAAAATTACATAACTGTATAATTAGATTGCTCACTTATGATATATATATAGTCCTCTATATAAATATCCATATGTAACATTGTGCAACAAACTACTGATAAGAGAAAAAGATNCACCAGTAGACCAGTAGTGGTCAGACAAAACTGCAATTAAAAGAAAAGCAAAGAGAGCAGAAGAAGCCTTGAAACAGAGAGAACATAAACAGAGGCAAACAGAAATAAAGAAGACTGCAGATTAAGAAGCTGGGTCTCAGCCTACTCTTAGACAAGCAAAAGGCATAATTCTTAGAGTACACAAGCAAAATGGAATTCAAGCCAAGGAAACCTATGATATACTTCCATTTTTTTTCAAGTGCAAAATGTAAGCAATATATTTAAATAAAGCATACATATTTACTACAATAAAGCATAAACATTCTCATCCATTTATAGAGAAAAATGGTTTATATATTCATATTTATATGTAAAATCTGTAGAAGTCTGACAACTTTTCCAGGATATCCAGAAAGTTTGATTTTTCCCAGCCGTAGATAACATTCCATTTGCATGACAAAAAATCAATTGCTAGCACCCAAGCAGCTGGGAGAGCAGCCTTATTCAAAGTGTTACTTTATAAAAATACTTGAATGTCACCTGGTTTAAATATTTGGCTTATCAAACACTGAATACCAGGGTTATTTGCTAACAAGATAGTGACCTGGTGTTAATCTGCAATGAGAAGACTTTATGTGAAAGTTGAGGTAACTCATGGACACTTAGCTGCCTATCAGCTTCAGACAACATGACCGTGCCTGCCAGAAAATAGTGTGTTGGCCCCCTCCGGTGTCACAGCAAACTGTGTCAGCTGTGTTATGTCAAATCAAACGCCTGCTACTGATTCACCATTTCATGTTACTCTGATCTTATGGTTTCACCATAGCACATAAAACTATTCTTCAGCAGCAGCTACCCTTAAAGAAATAATAATTAAAAAAAAAATACTGTTAAAAGTAGTAGACAACTTTTGAGGGTCAATCTGTTCTTAAGAAAGGAATGTAACAAGTAATTATTCTTCAAGGAACAGGTTTAAATAAGAAGCTGGTAAGTGACACGCTAGATCTGGCCAGGGTTCAAGTCAATCATTCTTTCTTTCTCTCCTCTTGTCCTTAATCCTTTTTTCTATTTTACAGTGAAGCATTTTCTTCCAAACCTGAACATTTTTTTAAAGGTTTTTGTTAAATTTCATGGAATCAATTCATTTCAGCTTTCTCCCTATATAAACTGTTCCACATACTTCTACTGCCATCTTCTCTTGTGCAATAAATAAAGCATGAAGTTATCAAGAGAGAAGTGCAAATCTTTGTGAGGCAACAGGAAGAACACAGTACCAAAGCGCTTACCTCTCAGTCTCAGTACCAATAAATTCATTTCACACAGTCACAAAGCAGTGGGTCCCTACTTTAGAGTATCATGCTGCTTCTTGGAACTTTCTGAGAAGGGTATCAGTGTGAACTTCATTTAGCTGAACCTACCTCAGTAAGCTCAAATTTCCTCCCTGAGTTTAGTGCATCAAGGCTTTCAGAAGAGCTCCTCAGAACATGGTAAACATGTTTTTCTTCTCTCGCTCATTTTTCTGTACTAATTCTTGCCACAGTCTCTGAAATAATGTTGGAGACTGTGAACAGGGTCTTACATCATCTTAAATAAAACACCTACTGCTTACTTAAGGCTGGGAAATCCAGAGAGCTTTCCCACTGTGCCTAAAAGAGATGGCAGACTTGTGCTGAACATCTTTTTAAAGTACCCTTCCCTAGAACTGCTGGTGCCTGACTAGTCACCTGAATTTGCACTTCTGGAATCTTGGGTGAGAATCACCCAAACTCAAGTGGTTGCACATCACAGCTTGACAAATGACTCAGGAACATCTCTATCACCCTGTACAACCTGGAACATTTCCCAGCTACTGGAAAACCTGGCCAGTATGTGCAAAGCAGCAACTGCAGAGAAAAAGATACAGTTTTCCAGCATACTCCTAGCATATCTGGGGGCTGACAATAGATTTTGGGGGGAGTAAAGTCTTTAAAAGTCTCAAACATCTGGTCAAAACTTGGAAAGAATTATTTTCAGGACATAACATACTGGTGCAGGTTCAGTAATAAGCCATCCAATAAACTTTATTCAGAACAAAGACTGTGTGAAGTTTCAAAGGATTTTCCCTTGAGTTTACACTCATCTCTTGCTGGGTCATCAAGTCCAGCTATCAACATCATTCCAGGGCAAGGAGCAAGATGCAGAATTTCCCCCAGCTTGGAAAAAAAAAAATAATAATAACACTTAGTGTTGTAACATTAATGTAGGAACCTAAGCCACCAGCATTGCCCTTGATCTCCTCTGTTCAATTCCGATGACATTTTGATTACGGCTTGGGTTTTCAAGTTGCAGATTCAATACAGGTATTGGGATGGCTTTTGTGACTATTGCTGTGTTGTAATGGCAAATGAAATAGGGGCACTGTGGCTCCATCTAAGTTAAATATCTATTACATGGGCACCTGATATTCGTTCTAGTCATGTGGTCCTAAATACCAAACAGATTTCAATCAGCAAGGAATGGCTAAGGTGAGGATGCCTTTAAGGTGTACTGTTTACAGCTGTAGCATTAACTTTTACTGTTTGCAGCTCTGTAGGCTGCCTCCTGAAGGACCTGTTGCTGGACCTGGTAGAGGACACCATCTGAGGATGCCTAAAGTGTATTACTGATTTGGTGGGCTGAATAATTGGTTTGCTACGCAATTTTTAACTCAATAGCAGCATCAGAGGAGAGGCTGGTAGGCAAGGCAGGAAAACCGAAGCCAAAGCCAATCTGCAAAAGCATCAGGCATCTCTGGTGACTTGACTTCACAGAATCACAAAATCAGCTAGGTTGGAAAAGACCTCTGAGATCATTGAGTCCAACCTATGACCTAACACCACCCTGTCAACTAGACCATGGCACTAAGTGCCACATCCAGTCTTTTCTTAAATGCCTCCAGGGACGGTGACTCAACCACCTCCCTGGGCATCCCATTCCAATGCCTAATCACCCCTTCTGTGAAGAACTTCCTAACGTCCAACCTAAACCTCCCCTGGCGCAGCTTAAGACTGTCTCCTCTTGCCCTATTGCTAGTTGCCTGGGAGAAGAGACTGACCCCCACCTGGCTACAACCTCCTTTCAGGTAGTTGTAGAGAGTGATGGGGTCTCCCCAGAGCCTCCTCTTCTCCAGGCTAAACAACCCCAGCTCCCTTAGCTGCTCCTCACAGGACTTGTGCTCCAGACCTTAACAAGCCTCGTTGCCCTTTTCTGGATGTGCCCCAGCACCTCAACATCCTTCCTAAACTGAGGGGCCCAGAACTGGACACAACATTCGAGGTGCGGTCTAACCAGTGCCAAGTACAGGGGAATAATCACCTCCACAGTTCTGCTGGCCACACTATTCCTGACACAGGCCAGGATGCCATTGGCCTTCTTGGCCACCCGGGCACAGTGCTAGCTCATGTTCAGCCTACTGTCAATCAGTACCCCCAGGTCCCTTTCTGCCTGGCCACTGTCCAGCCACTCTGTCCCCAACCTGTGCTGCATAGGGTTGTTGTGATCAAAGTGCAGGACCCTGTCTTGTTGAACCACTTACCGTTGGATTTGGTCCATCTATCTAGCCTATCCAGGTCCCTCTGAAGAACCCTCCTACCCTCCAGCAGATTGACACTCCCTCCCAACTTGGTGTCATCTGCAAATTTGCTAAAGGTAGATTCGATCACCTCATCCAGATCATCAATAAAGATATTAAACAGGACTGGGCCCAACACTGATCTCTAAGGGATACCACTAGTAGCCGGCCACCAACTGGATGCAACACCATTCACCATCACTCTCTGGGCCCGGTCATCCAGCCAGTTCTTAACCTAGTGAAGAGTGCACCTGTCCAAGTCATGGGCTGCCAGCTTTTCCAAGAGTATGCTATGGGAGACGGTGTCAAAGGCTTTGCTGAAGTCCAGGTAGACTACATCCACTGCCGTCCCCTCATTCATTAGACAGGTCACCTGGTCATAAAAGGAGATCAGGTTGGTCAGTCAGGACCTGCCCCTCCTAAATCCATGCTGACTGGGTCTGATTCCCTGCCTGTCCTGTACGTGTTGCATGATCGCACTCAAGATGATATGTTCTGTAACCTTGCCGGACACCGAGGTCAGGCTGACAGGCCTGTAGTTCCCTGGATCCTGCTTCCAGCTCTTCTTATGGATGTTTGTCACATTGGCCAACTTCCAGTCATCTGGGACCTCCCTGCTTAGCCAAGACTGATGATAAATGATGGACAGCGGCTTGGCAAGATCTTCTGCCAGCTTTCTTATCACCCTAGGATGAATCCCATCTGGTCCCATAGACTTGTGAGCATCTGAGTGGCTCAGCAGGTCACTAACTACTTCCTCCTGGATTACAGGGGGGGTATTCTGCTCCCCATCCCTTCAGATAGACTTCAGCTATTTTGGTGAATGTCTGAAAAATTACATTCAGGTGATACAGATTTGATCCAATGTTCCAATGTTATCTTGGGTTTCAGCAAAGAACTTCCCCAAGGCTGATATTTCCTGTAGCTTCAAATGGATCTTTCTCAAGATTTTACAAGAAGCAAGAAGATGTAGAAGACAAAAGATTTTGAACAAGGAGGAGGATAAGAAAACTGTCTAAAAAATTCTACCTAACAGTCTGCAGGAAACAGGTTGGCAGGTTTTCACTGAGTGAATTGTAGCCCAGTTCTGCAGTGGCCTTTGAGTGTCCACAGCAGCCAGATGTATACTAGCACTAAAGGCAAAAAAAATGCTAGGTTCTGAGAAATACTCATAATTGGCTGACATCTGCTGGCTGCAACTGTGCATTGGCATTGAAATCCCATCACTAACTCCACCATGTGTCAGAGAACATACATTGGCCTTTTATGGTATATTTATATTTATGTATAAGACAGTTATATAACATTCAGAGTTCTTCAGGGAAAGGTAAAACTATTACTTTTCTAAACAAGGGTTTTTTTTTTTTTTTCACAAAAAAAAAAAAAAAAAAAAAAAAAAAAAAAAAAAAAAAAAAAAAAAACCAACTCCCAAACTACTTCTAGCTTTATAAGATCATATAATTGGCTTTATATTTTCTCATTATCCAGTAACTAGTGATGTTTTTAAAAGACACTAACAATTTAAGGGAACTATAAAGCATAGACTGAATATAGAAATAGGTATCTTGGCAGAAATACGCAACTTCTCTAGCACTCGAACTGATTAATTGGCAATAAACTATCTAATAAAACCATGTTATGTCCAATAATATAAAAAAATGTTCTACACAGAAATGTAAAAAGTAGGAAAAATTGAAAGAGTCATACCTGAATGGAAGCAAATATGCATCTTAAAATATTTTTTTAACAGTCTACTTTTATTTTAATTGATTCAATGTTCTGCTCAAATACTTCAATATTATCTAAGTTTCTATGGTAAGTAAGAATATGCAGTACGTTACATAAATGATTAAGCCTATTAAAAATTATAGAATAGTACTATGTTAGTATATTAATTTCAATAGGTTAGTTGCACTAATAGTGCTTTGACTTTGATTTTTTTTTTTTGCTAACATCTCCCTGACGACCCATTCACAAAATACATTGAGCCATCATCCTAATGCAAAATCCTGCAAACAATAGGAACACATCTGATTTAATTCATGAATATTGCAAGTATTGCAAAAAATGAAGATCTTACCTTATGCCTTTAGAATACTTTCACTATATTTATTACTGCTATTACTCACTGATGGGTTACTATTACTCAGTGATAGTTAACATGATTTAAGATAACTTCCATTCTTAATAGCATTTCCTAAAAGAACCATTATTACTATTAATGTCTTAAATAATACTTAGCCACTACAGTTCTGTTAAGTGAAGAGCTAAAGTAAGTTGGTAAAGGAGTGGTGTGAATGTTTTACAGTTTAAAACAATCTGTAAGGTGATTATATCTATACCTAACACCAGAACACCTTTTAAGAAGCAGCAAAACTGCTAAGATCATTTGTGAAAATGGAAGAAAATCTTTTCAAATGCAGAATCTTGTGGTGATTATGCAACACTTAAGCATACAGTTAACCTTGCCAATTAACAATGTGGGTAATTTCATTTTGTCTGCCAGAATTTTGCCTGTAATTTCCCAGCCTGCAGTAGTTTAATGATACTATGCTTTAGGCTGCTTTCCTCCGGTGGGTGACTTCAAGGACGTAAGAGACAGCTTCCACAGGGGTGACAATATTATCTGTCTCCAAGCAGCAGGATTGTTCATTTGCAAAGTCCGTTTTACAGCATTGAGGCCTTATTCAATAAAACACATTGGAAACCTTTTAGCAGTAAAGATGCAACGCAAGTGTAGAAAGGTGAGGTATAATACCAGCATCAATTTCACCTTCTTAATGCTTTTATTTAATATCAATGGAGGAGAATTATAATAGATATTCAGTGTGATTTATTAGGGTTTATGACCATGGACAGCCACCAACCTCAGGCTTCAGACCCTGCCTTTTTTGCATGTATTTGCATATAAGACAAGAGGAAAAAATGTTACTTTTGCTGTATACAAAGAATCACAGAATCAGAATCACAGAATGGGCAGGGTTGGAAGGGACCTCTGAAGATCATCTAGTCCAACCCCCCTACCAACCAGGATCACCTAGAGCACGTTGCGCAGGATGGCATCCAGGCGGGCTTTGAATATCTCCAGAGAAGGAGACTCCACAACCTCTCTGGGCAACCTGTTCCAGTGCTCTGTCACCCTCGCAGGAAAGAAGTGCCCCTTCATGTTGAGCCGGAACCTCCTGTGTTTCAGTTTGTGCCCATTGCCTCTCGTCCTGTCACTGGGCACAACTGAGAAGAGACTGGCTCCATCCTCTCAACACCCTCCCCTCAGATGTTTATAGACATTAATGAGGTGTCCCCTCAGTCTTCTCTTTTCCAGGCTAAACAGGCCCAGCTCTTTCAGCTTGTCCTCGTATGACAGATGCTCCAGTCCTCTAATCATCTTAGTAGCCCTCCTCTGAACTCGCTTCAGTAGTTCGATGTCCCTCTTGTACTGGGGAGCCCAGAACTGGACACAATACTCCAGGTGTGGCCTCACCAGGGTTGAACAGAGGGGGAGGATCACCTCCCTTGACCTGCTGGCAACACTCTTCCGAATGCACCCCAGGATACCGTTGGCCACAAGGGCACATTGCTGCCTCAGGGTTAACCTGCTCTCCACCAGGCTCCCAGGTCCTTCTCTGCAGAGCCGCTTTCCAGCAGGTCGCCCCCAAGCCTGTACTGGTGCTTGGATTTATTCCTCCCTAGGTGCAGGACCCTGCACTTGCCTTTGTTGAACTTCATGAGGTTCCTCTCAGTCCAACCCTCCAGCCTGTTGAGGACCCTCTGAATGGCAGCACAGCCCTCTGGGCTGTCAGCCACTCCTCCTAGTTTTGTGTCATCAGCAAACTTGCTGAGGGTACACTCCATTCCATTGTCCAGGTCGTTGATGAATAGGTTAAACAACACTGGAACCAGTATTGACCCCTGGGGGGACACCGCTAGCTACAGATCTCCAACTAGATTCCGCACCACTAAGCACAAAATATCTGCAAAGTCTCCTACATGCAGTAAGATGTTCTTTCTGCCAGCCCACTCTTCTCATGTCCCTGATGTATGCCTCCTGCAAGGGTTGTGTGGCACGATGCCTCCCTCCTGCTCCATTTTCCCTTGTGCCAGAGGCAACTGACTAACAGTTCCCCAGCTGGTGGCATCTAGTACACATAGTCAAACAGCAGAAAAAAAGGCTGTGAGGCTGTTCTGCATCCCAGGGACTGCACGTTCCCCCACAGCAGCATTGGGCCATGGATGCCACTACGTGGAGGTCCCTCCCATTACACTACTGCATGCTGCTGGGTCAGCCTCAGACACTTAGAAGCTGCTAATTTGATAGTTCCACAAAAAGCACAGTGCTGTTGCGGATACTGATGATTTTACAGATTTTGTCATTCATCTTGCATTCCCCCTTTGCGTATTTTAATAGCACATAGTGACCATGAAAGCCAAGGCACAGAGCCATTTCCCTCAGGCAGGTAGCCAGTGAAATCTCTCAGTCTCAAAGACTAGGACTACAGTAACGAAGGAGCTGGCCCATGCTCCGCCTTTGCCCATCTATCCTCCCCAGCCTTGACAGGCTGGCCAGCTTGGCTTTGGCCACCATCAGCAGTCACCCTCCCAGGTTGCCTGGGCCAGCATCACACCACAAAACATTCCTAAAGTACATTTGTCCACAGCCACCTTGAATAAGAAGTGAAAGATTGTAACTGTATGGACACAAGTTGTGCCTTGCGTCTTTGCCATGGGACCAGAGTCTCATCCTGAGCCTGTTTTATTTGCCAGTAGCCAGCAGGAGGTCTGTCCTGTTTTTTAACCACAAACCCAATCTTCTGCCAGGTTGAATATGACTAAAGCCCAGCAATCACTATTAAAATATTTACCCTGCTGTAAAATTCAAGCTGCTTTAAGTCTCTGTTGTTCCTTTTAAAGGCAGAGCTTCACAAAAGGAGTTGTGTGCTGCTGCCTTTCCCTTCACAAACCATACTACTCTTTTCTTGGAGGCAGCAGCCTGTCCCTCATGTGCCCTTCAGTGCTGCTGTCTTTGTATATAAGGAATAAAAGTCATTTCTCTCCATCTGTCCTCACTTTTTTCAGGTTATGATTTTCATTAGCAATACATAGGAGGATTGAAAAGAAATCCTACTGTTACACAGCAGGATCAGAAAATACCCTTCTTAACATCCTCTGACACATCCAGAGAACAAGTGGTCATGTGCCAGGTTCATACCTAAAATCCAGGTTCTGTACAGAATTATAGAATCACAGAATGGTTTGGGTTGGAAGGGACCTTGAAGACCTTGTAGTTCCAACCCCTCTGCCATGGGCAGTGAGCAACATCTCCCACTAGATCAGGTTGCCCAAAGCCCCATCCAACCTGGCCTTGAACAATTCCAGGGATGGGACATCCACAACTTCTCTGGGCAACCTGTTCCAGTGCCTCACCACCCCCACCTTGAAGAAGCACCTTCATTGTGAATAAGTTTGCTCCCACTCAAAACTAAATGGACACATTTACTGTTCCAAATTTTCCAGGTGAATCTGGACATGGAAGCAACTGAAATAACAGCAAAGATTGACTAATATGAGATGCTCAGGCCTGTGGTGTGCTGCAGGTGCGTATTTCTATTGAAGGACATTGAGAATCTGTCACAAACTCAGTGGTGTTTGACATTTGGATGGAAGAAGGGAATGGAAGAAAGACGCCAAGTCTCACTCGGTCTGGAATTTGCCAAGAACCACATGGCACCCCATAGGTACCAGAGCCAGAATCAAGAACCAAGAACCAAGATAAAGACAACTGACCCCATTGAACAGACACTCAAATACACGCAAAAAGGAATCAGATGAACTGGGGGAATTGGTCTAAGGCTTGCTAGAACATGGTGGAAAACAGGAATAGTGTGTCATCCGTCACATAACTTTTTATATACAGGTATTATTGCGAACACATTTCCCAATAGATGCAAAGACAGAAAAATCCACCAGTGACCTGAAACAGTAAACTATGTCTGTTCAGGTACACTTACTTCCTGGACATTTTGAACACATGAATCTCAGGGATAGGTAGAATTTTATGAGTTCCCAAAAACGTTTTGGTACTTCAAATAGTGTTTCAATGCAGCTCTGTGTATCAGCTTTTGGAAGCTAGTAGGTCAAATAATGCTGATTACAACTTATTTTGCTTTCTCTTTTTTGTTTGTTTTTTTTTTTTCATGTCATAAAGTCAACATTCATTACTGCTGTGTAACAGGAGTTAAGTTTTTCACTGCTTCCTCTTTCCAGCACTAACTTGCTTCAAATACAAATTGAGTGCTATTGAGTCAAATTGTCCTTTCAAATTTGCTATAAGGCAATTTTCCATTCTCCCAAATACAGAACAAAAATAGAAAGAAGATGTGCATTTCTTGCAGAAAGCTTAAAGAAGTCTATTCCAGGCTGAGTCACGTGTTGAGAGTTCCTATGTTTTATAGCAGCTCTTGCCAAATCACAGTAGCAACTTAGAAGCAACCTTCCCACTCTTCCTTAGCAGGATGTATTTCCCATTAATACAGAATAGTCTGTATGAGAACCGCAGGACTGCCAAGAGGAAATAGTAGAAACTGACACAGTGGTGTCATATATTGTTTTTTCATATTAACATATCCTTGTTCACTTGCTTTTTTTGCACATGACCTAGCTACAGACAAATACATCAAGAATATCCCATAGTGAACTGATAAAGTCCTCTCCTAATCACAAAAAAAAACCTGAAAACATTGCTCATATTCCCTTCATTATGAACAGCAGATTTCACTTTTATAGCTTAGATGTAATTACATTCCAGTCAAAGGTCACATTAAGACCCCAGCAGAAATCCTTTCCTTTTAAATTTACTTAAAATTTTGACACTCATCAAACTAGAAAAATTTTGGATAATTTTTGGTTAAAAAATGTTTGAAATTCTCAACTTAAGCTTTCTTTTCTAAAATACTGATGATCTAAAGTTTTGGTTTTTTTTTCTTGCAAAAAAACATTTTCCATTTTGATAAGACCGCTCACATTAGGAATGAAGTTAACAATCAGACAAATAACTAATGGTTACTAGTAATGTATATGATGTTTACCCAAATATGTTTATTCAGAAAATGTGAAAAAATAATTTTTCCTATTTGTTATAACCTTCCAAATGCTGCTTTAAACATACTTCTGTATATATATAAAGTATACATATATTAGAAGATAGTCTATTATTATAAACAGGCAGTTGCAGTATTTGGAAATTAAGGGTGTCATTGCTTTCTTCCTAAATCTTTAGTGATTGACTTGAGAGCTGAGGTCACTATTTTGCCATCAACCCGTTTTCTAGACAGATGGCAAGTACAGATATTCTTGGGATGAAACAAGGCACTGATGTAAGGCATAATGAATATGTGACAAGACTGATACTAGGTGCCAAGAAAATTCACAAGACACCATTCTAGAACTCTTTATCTAGGGAAAATAAATTGTCTAAGTAGTTTGAGTGGAGACTTAGCTTTTTATCTAATCAAAATCCCATATGGGGTGGCCAAAAGAGTTTGTTCCTCGTTCTAGCTTGTCAGTGAGTTTTCTGCTCATGCTGCTCCTGGAACCAGCACAAGCAGTGGATATAACAGATGAGACCACAGTACAATAACATATTCCTATTTGAAGGTAAAGGTCCTTATAATCTTATAATTCACTGGCTTTAGGGCTGCTTCACATGCAGTGAATTGTGGGACTGGGGCTGGAGACTGGGAATACGGGAGCTTGAGGGCTGCAGTTCAAGAGAATGGCTTTGCTTTACCTAGCCATAAATATGCATTGGTTAGCTTTTCTTTCTAACTTGTCTCAATTTTACTTAGTCTATATTTGTACTGAGGAATACTCTGGTGCTGTAAACACATTTTATCAGTGTTAACCCCTGGAGCTTCCCTTAGACTCCTTTATATAAAATCACTATCCCTGCTGTAAACCAGGATGAAGTCTAACATGCCCAGCTTCAAAGCAACCAGGGAGATGAGCCTTAGGCCTAGAAAATTTAAGCACTTAAAATAAAGGTTAATTTAGTGCCAGAAAAAACTAATTCTGACTAATTTATTTTGGTTTAATGCATGCCTGGAGGCTAAGCCCAGAGCTAAGGGTGGCACAACATCTGAGGTTCAACCATTCCTTGTTTTCATCTCTCTCCAGGGAGTCAGTAGGTTGCTACTTGCACTTCAAAGGCGGAAAGTCACCCTACCCCTTAGGTCAGGGAACAGGGGGCCTGTGGATGGGAGCAAGACTTATCTCATTCTTCTCTGCCTCTTCACAACCAACTTGACCCTAGTAGGAAATACATTAAGAGTTTTAAGATTCAAAAAAAAAGGTGCTATCCAAACAGCTCTCAGTAGAATCCAGTGGCAAAGAAGAGGCTCTCAGGCTGTTCCACTTTTCTTACTGCTAGCACAGTAATAGTATACCAGCATATGCTGGCATATGCTGGGTGGCTGGCATATGCTGTGTGGCCAGCATACATTGAGTGGCAATAACCTAACACTGACAGCATGATTGGAAAACAAAAGAATTCATGGTTCTGAATATTTGAAGCATTTTCTTTGTTCACCAATGATAAAAGGGGGAATAGTTCACAATGATGAAAATTAAAATAATTCTAATTGTTCAGATGAGTTTGAAGATTGATTTAAAATCTTAATATATGCTTATATTTTCAATTTGCTAACTTGCATTTTAGAATCTTTGGAGGATTTTTAGAAAATAGAAGGGAAAGGACATAGTGGTACTGAGACCTTATCTAATAAGTTTCTGTCCTTGCTTTGATTGCCACTGTTGACCTTCAAACATCTTCTATCACATTATATCCATAAGTTTGTTTTAATATCTTCACTTGGTCTAATTACCTGGATCATTCTATACTGTTCCCTACAGGGAAATATACTGCTGAAATTTGGGTTTTTAAATACTAATTAAAAAATTCATTACCCTGTGAATTAATTTCCACTTTTTGTATTTTCCTCTCCCTCTTGATAGCCATCAGAATCTGATAGCAATCTAGTTGTTACCATACTTTAATTATGCTAGTAGGATTCCTTTATCCACCTGTGGTATAGGAAAATAAACTGTTACACCCAACCTCAATGCAAAGCCATCTAAACTGCAGATCTAACAGGTTTAAATATAAACATAATTTCTTTGTGTTGTATAAATAGCTCATCTGTGCTCCTAACATTTCATTATTTATTTAGTTTGTGGAACAATATTTTAAAACATCCTTCTTAAAAGTGTTCTTGGGCAATATATTGAAGACTGGGTTCATAAATCTTATTTGTTGAGATGTTATATACAAATGCACTGCAAACAAGTGTGAAACCACTTTCAGTTTCTTACTTGAGGATGGCGTTCATTCAAGTCTTACCTGACTTGTACACACACAGTTTCATGAAAGTGACTTTAAGTTTGTGGGTACATCAGTGGCAGCTTTTTGTTCCCATAGTCGATATGTCCAAGCTAGTGTTCAGTGACTGAACTAATTGGCCAGGTTTTAATGACATAGGATTCAGATTTATTATGGAAAAACTCAGGTATGGCATGGTAGCTGTAAAAGCAAGATCATGAGAGAGGCTATTTTGTAAAATCACATAAAACTACCATAAAAATACAGTGAGAGCATCCATGCCTGTTGAGCCTCAGAAACACCAGTATGTCCTGTTGGTTCCTGCGGAACACATATTCATGTTATTTAAAACACTGTTAACTATGCCAACAAGCATCTAATCAGTTACGCAACTCAACTCTTAGTGCAGTCAGTTAAGCACAGCTTCATTTAGTTTTGTCCTTTGTTTTTCCTGTTATGAAGTCGATTTAAAAAGCATCAGAGGGGTTCCTCTGTGCTGTAATTCACTAAAATCTTGCCGGTTGACCTCTATCAGTCCATATGTAATTTAATGTGAAATGAAAAATATATCTTTCTAGATTAGGTCCTCATTTATCATGAAAAAGATAGAAACGGCTGTCAAAACTCATTCCACTACTAGTAAAGTAACTTTATATTACAGCCTTATATGTTGCAGAATAGAAAAGTCCTTCAAAATGTGCAAAAAAAAGGATGATATGGTCATATTGGTGTAATGATGGAGTCCAGTAGTAATAACTCAGGTCCATATTATGAACACTGTACTGGTGTTGCCTCCTAGTTTGACTAGAAAAGGTGTGGAATATCTACTGCTACTGCTTTTTTTTTTTTTTTTTTTTAACTCACTCCTGTTTCTTGAATTGCTTTATGCAGTTACAGAGCCTTGGTAGCAGAGGCTGAAGCTGCAGATCCCTTGTCCTGAGAGGTCCAAACTAAAAATATGGATCTCTGTGAAGGAGGCCTAGAGCCTGTATGTTTACATTCCATATGACTACAGCATTTGTCAGGATATTAAAGGCATGTAATTACAAGAGGAGTTTCCAGGCTGAAAATCTCAGTGTAAATCTCAAAGGAGAAGGATTCCAGTCACATCTCTTTTCTCCCGGCTTTTCCTGTGGGCAAATTCATCTTTTTGCCACCCGACTGAACTCCATTTGGACATCCCTAGCTTGCTCTCTGAGTAATATTAAGAATTTGGAGAAATACTTTGCATTTTATGTTCAAAAGAACCTAGGTGAGGAGCTATCTAGATGTCTGAATGTTACGTGTGACAATGCTAAATGTCAACATGCCTAAGTTCCTTTGTATAACTGACTCTATAGCCTTTTATAGTTTGTGCTTCAACTCCTCAAAACAAACTACCATTTCAAAATTAAGTATCTCTGAAGCATCTATTTTTTCAGAATCTGTTCTAATACTTTCTGAAAACTGGCTGCAATAAGATAATTTCATTTATTTGACCCCAAATTCAGAAACACCACGATCTTTGGTCTTTTCTGAAATCCCACAGATATAAGTATGTGTATAAAACATATATAACTGTATACAAACATCTGCAGGTACATAGAAATATAGCATCACATGCTTAATTCATTCTTCCTAACAAACAAAACATTCAGTGATTTTCAATTCCAATACATATAATTCAGAAGCTCACAAGGAGACTAAGGATCTTCAATCCGATCCTGCACTTTCTTATTGACAAACTAAAAAATTAAGGTTTCAAAGGAGCAGGCTGTCAATGACATTCCTTCTTCTGCTGTCTCTAAATTCCAGAAAAAAATAACTGTGAGAGCACATTTGCATTCATTCATATCAGGTAGCATTCCTACTATCACATACAAGATATACTATCTCCTTTTATGCTGAACAGAAACTGGTACGGTCCAGTAATGAATGTATGCAAGTCTAAAGAGATGATTTCAGCTGGTTGTTATCTAGCTGGGTCAGAGTTTAGATAGGGAGGCACAAAAGTAAAAAGAGACAAGCAGCATAGGTGGCCTGTGGATAAAGAGGTTCATTCTTCTGTGCAATCAATCACCTTCAGGGGCAGAGAGTTTGCTTCATGAGCAGAGAAAACAAACACATATATGACTGAGGGGGTGAAACCAGCTTTGAAGAGACATAATTACTTTTGACTGAGCAGTGGCACACCAGTTTCATCTTAAACATCCAGCTTAGATTACACCACATAAATACACATGCAGGGGACCCAGTATACGCTAACTTCCCTTAACTTTAAACTGGTGCATTTCCAGTTTCAATGAAAAATCCTATTTACAACTAAGTAATATTCATGGGGGTAGGGTGAGGGGGGGCATATTCTCATAGCCAACCTTAATACTAACATATTCAAATCTGTTTATTTAAAGGTAGAATTTGTATTGAGATCCTAAGCTTGCACTGACAAATGTGTGAACAAGAAGAAGATTTCACAGAAATCACAGAACGGTTGAGGTTGGAAGGGACCTCTGGAGGTTATTGGTTCCAATCCCACTGCTCAAGCAGGGACGTGTAGAGAAGGTTGTCCAGGACCATCTCCAGGTGGCTTTTGAAGATCTGCAAGGACAGAGACTCCACAGCCTCCTTGGACAACTGGTGCTAGTGCTCAGCCACCTGTGCAATAAGGAAGTTCTTCCTGATGTTTAGACGGAACCTGCTGTGTTCCAGTTTGTGCCCATTGCCTCTTGTTCTGTCACTGAGCACCACGGAAAAGAGCCTGGCTTCCTCCCCTTTGTACCCTCCCTTCAAGTATTTATAGACATTGATGAGATTCCCCCTTCTCTTCTCTAGGCTAATTAGTCCCAGTTATCTAGACCTGTCTTACGAGAGATGCTCCATTGCCTTAATCCTCTACATTGCCTTCCATTGCACTCCTTACACTATGTTCATAACTCTCTTGCACTAGGGAACCCAGAAATGGACTCAGCACTCCAGGTGTGGCCATGTCGGTGCTGAATAGAGGGGAAGGATCAACTAACTCCCTTGACCTGCTGGCAACATTTTGCCTAATGCAGTCAAGAATACCATTGGCCTTCTTTACGGCAATGGAACATTGCTGATTTATGTTCAACTTGGTATCCACCAGGACCACCAGGGCCTTTTCAGCAGAGCTGCTTTTCAGATGTGTGGCCCCCAGCACAGACTGGTGCCTAGGGTTGTTCCTCCCCAGACGCAGGACTTTGCACTATTCTTTGTTGAACTTCATGATGTTACTGTCAACCCACTTCAACAACTTATATATATCCTGCTAAAAAAGTCTGGAAACAATCAACTCTTCCACCTGACAAGAGATGAGAAGATCCTCCAGCAGGGAAAGGATGTAGAAAGAGATGATTTGGGGAAGAAGCCACAGAACTAAGAAGGAGGATTTATACTTCAGTAATGACTGTGGTAGTGGATTTTAATCAGTAAACAAAATCTCAATCCGTTGCTCCAAAAACAGGAGTCAATCCTGTGCCCAAAGAACTGAGAAGTAAAGAAGTAAAATTATTCTAGTTGGTGTTATACATGATTTTCACTGTTGCTAAACATCTGCTGCTCCAGTTAAACACTTGGCCAATAGTGCAAAATGCAATATTGCATCACATGCTCCCTAGCTGGGGTTGATGCCAGTTTGTTCAGCTGCAAGTTTGGAATTTTTATAACTTCAAAGAAAACTCCTGAAGAAATAAATAAATTAACAGATAGAGAAGACGATATGATGATGTTTCAGACTCAGAAGTGGATCACTGAGCTGTACTTTATCAGAAACATAGAGATGTAGTAAAAGAAAAAAAGAAAAACAGAGTATGTGGTTTTTATTCTTGCGTTCACCGTGTTCTGCCACCAGTGATGCACAAAAGGTCACATATATCTTCGAATAGGAAATTATTTCTCTTGACATACATGTCAATATAGCTTTTAAAGCATGAGGAAGTATAATGTGACATGAAGCTCGTCTTGTAAATCTCTCCTTCAGTTCTTTTCTAGTGATGTGAGACAAAAAAAAAAAAACCCTTCTCCTACTTTATATCCTTTATGTATTTGAATGTTAAGATCTTTGAATTCATGTGCTTAACACAATGGAAAGTATCTTGTTTGGTATCTCTAGATGGTAAAAAGAAAACACAAGAGTGAATACTGATTCAGAAGTGACATCCTTCATTACATTTTTCTACCCAAAATATGAGTGGATGAAATTTATAGCATATCCTAAATGCCATATCTGGGCTATGTTGCCTATTTGGGAAAACACTTTCCCAGGCTTAAGTCTTCTAATAGTAAAATCTCTTAACAAATTTCTCTCACACTTATATCAGTGGCAACATGGATCTTTCCTAGAGACAAGTCTGAACTGTCTAAAGCCATCTCTTTTATTAAAACTAGAAAGAATGAGGGTATATTTAATCTAAAAGGAAAGTGATAGAGTTTCTGTATGTGTCTAGAGTTTAAAACTTGAACAAAGTTTTAGCTTAATGACACCAAGATTTTCCCCTTTTATTAATATGGAGATGCTTGAAAATGGAATTTTTACTCACTTCAGGTTTAAATAACCAAATTAAAAATGCAATCAAAAATAGAACACCATGTTAAATGTAGTAGAAACCTTACTGGCAACAAGTACAGTTGTGGCGGTTTTACCCAGCTAAACAGCTGACCTCCACTACAACCGCTCGCTCACTCCCAATACAACAGTTCAAGTAAAATTGCGGCAACGTGAACAGAACATTTGATAAAGAGAGCTACCATTTTCCAGTCTAGGTTCAACTTCATAGTAACTTAGAGCGTTGCCAGTTGTACAGTGCGCATAGTCCCTTGAATACCAAAAGGATAGGTGTTATGGGTCAAGTCTGAAATAAACCAATGCACTCTCCTGGCCTACCAGGGACAGAAATAAAGCCTTTTGGATGACCGTTTCTGCAAGACCATGTAACAACACGTGACATTACAATATCAGCTAGAGATAATTGCCTATGTTTGTACACTGCATGGAAACTGACTAGTAAAAACAGGGCCAGACATAAACCTCAACAGATTCTCCAGCATCAGCATAGTCCCATTCACACCCAGCTCTCCTCTGTGATCCTACCTAACTGTATACCGCTACAGCAGTAACAGGACTGAGCAGGAAGAGATATGAAGCCACATGTTAACAATACTCCAAAAATATCGCCTTAATAAATAAATATTTGAAGAAAAGTTGATATATAAATGGAGTAGAGGTATCTCATTCAAACTGCAAAATGAGGGAGGTTGCAAGACAATATGAATGTCATATATAAAAAGAATTTTTCTTACAGTCAACAAGAAAGTCAAAAATGCAAACTTCAGATATCTTCAGATATCTCACTGATAGCATAAGATGTCACACCATGATTTAAGAACCTAGCTTTACTTCACTGCTACACAAAATACTTTTTCATTTTCTAGGATATAAAATATAAAATGATATCATAAAGATCTATTGTAGGAGGGTCCTAACAGCCAGTCATTAAAAAGCAGAACATCTGAAGGGTAAACTAAGACAGGGTTTTTAGCAAAAACAACAAGCACTCTAACAAATCCATGCAGCTATAGAGGGAAACATTTAAATCACTATAAAATTATTATAATTTACTTGTTTTGAATATAGTTAATATTTGATTAGGTAGGTGCTTGGAGTTAATGTCTTTCTTAATTAAATCAGACTCCTCCTTCTCTACCCCAAGAGAAAATATCGATCATGCTTTTTTTCAAATGCTAATTATTATAAGTAGTGAAAGTCTTAAATCAGAATGCTTTATTCAGCCATGCTGCTCCATCCATTTGGATCCTACTCACATTTTCTTGGGAGGCCTGCTCTTTTGTATCTGTGAAAATAAGCACAGATGTTGGCTCCACCTTCCTCAAAGCAAGTTTTGCCTAATGACCACTTTGAATGTATCCCACTTGCACCTGTTCAGCATTTTAAACTAAAATAGAGCATTTCATTGACTCCAAATATATTGTCCAGATTTTCTTAACTTGATCATGTTGCTATAAAAGCCAAGAGATGATCTGAGCAGCAGCTACAGTATCAGCTGGAGCAGAGCCAAGTTCATCATTCCTGGAAGCACTTTTTGTTGCCATTGAAAGTCTGACTTGGAAGATATTGCAGATTAATTAGAACATTAGATGGCACTACTACCACACTGAGGTACAAAAAGAAATAAAGATAACCATATGTAATTATTTATAGTTCACTAAGCATACAAAAATGTTAATATAAAAATGGTCACATTGATCTCAATATGACATTTCTGAAGAACTGCTCTTTTCTTTATCAACAGAATGCACTAGCTCTCTTATTTGCTACCTCTTCCTGTAACAGTAATCTTCATACACATTTTCCTCTATTATATTTCCTTCCTCTTCCATTACAGAAGTCTGCTTTGCAAAACCATTATCTCACAGAATTCAACAAATTCCACCATCATTAAATTTCTTGTCAGTTTTATAAGGTTTTCAACAGTCTGGAAAAAATGTTTTCATTTAGACTTTTGCAAATACAAATAAACTTTACTGAAATCTATAGATCTATCTTTGGCTTCACAATGCTGTAACTCAAACGGAATTTAGCCTTAAACACCTAATAATGTATGTTTTTAAGTAATTAATACCACCATTTAAATATACACAAAACTAACGTTTCACAACAAATTGTAAATCATTCCATGAATGATGCCTTTGTTCTAAAATGAAATGAAACCTTAAAGTTCCACCGTTTCTGTTTGAAAATTAATTCTATACGAAATGATGGAAAAAAGATGTGACATTAAGAAATGGGAAAAAATATATTCAATTTAATCTCTTTTAAATACAACTGCTAATATGTAACNAAAAAAAAAAAAAAAGAACTACTAAGCCATTCCGCAAAGAAGGATTAGCATTCAAAATATGTAAAAAGACGACATTTTGCTATTACTGGGAGGTGTTTTTTTGACTTTTCTTCTCAGCAATTTTGAATCAATGTAAAATTGTGATATGTTTTAATTTTGTCTATACTACAATCTCCAGTGGAAGATTGTTATGTAAATCAGTGGCAAGGCAACAGAGTAGTTGCTCAACTGTTCATTGGATGCAACTAATTAGAAGACCTTGATTTAATTTGTTTACAATATGATGATTAGATCTTTTTTCCCCAAAACATCTCAAATAAATGAATCTTATATCTGTTTCTTCATAATTTCTTATATTATATATTGTAACTCCAACCATTTTCTCCTAACAGAGATCCACAACGTCATATTTATGCCGCATAATTTTGCACATATGTACAGATTATATATATTTGTATGTATGCATGTACACTGCAAGGAAAGAAATGATTCAATATTGTATCAGAAGAGGATTATTGGTAGCTAATAAGATATACGCCACTACTGATGATAATTTGCTGATTTTTTTTTTCTCATGAGATTTGAGCAAGGCTGAATTCTTAGAGGGGAAAAAAAAAAAAAGAAGCTACCTATCATGTAATCAAAACTATGTCCTAATGTAAATATACAAGGAGAATAATGAAGCCCTTATAGAAACCCTAAAATCCAAAATTTCCTGACTTGATGTTTCCTTTTTTTTTCTTTAGCATCCTCAGTAAAGTAAATGAAATGCCTATTGGTACGCATCCGTATTATCTAGTATTACATAAAGGATCACATATTTGAATCAACTGCTGACATCTCTTTATTAAGAAAAAAAAAGAGAGAAATGCTGTTCTTCATGTGATAAATTGATAACTGTGTAACACTAGGACACTTCTGTATGCTTCTCTAAATCATGTCACATCCTAATGCAAGCCAAAGTCAAATGACTTACATTACAAAATGGTATCATAATGCAAACTATAAAAATTCAAAAGATTTGTTATTGATATCAAATATCTGGCAATCAATGCTGTCACTTGTTATAATGAAATATCTGACCATTGCAGTGAATATTCCTACTGAAATTCTCCCATCTGAAAAAAGACATAGGACATGTAGTGTTTTGGTCTTTATGTGACTGTATGCAATTCAGAACTGTATCTGCTGACAAATAATAATGATACCATCAAATACAGAATAAATGTATTATACTGGCTAAAAGTCATTCAAAAGTACTCTCATCCAGGGATTAAACTATCACTGACAAAATACCAAGCTGTACCTTAGTCAGATGAACATAATGCTCAGTAACATAGCTTAGTATTTCATAATAGACATTTATTTAAACTAGATATGTTGCATCTTCAATCTTCTGTTAGATGACCTGACACAAAATTATTTACTCTTCTTTTTTTTTTTTCGGGGGCGTGTCTTCATCTTCAGATTAACATATATCGACACAGACTATTATAATAAATATCAGGAACTTGAAACAGAGATTTTCAACTAATATTTCCAAATAAGTTTGAGCACAAATTTTTGTCACTTGAAACCAAACTTTTACAAAATAAAACAATGCAACATAAAACATCAAGACACAGAGGTTATTTTAAGGCATTCCTAAATTCTTACAGTAACTCAACAACTGCAGCTAGCCACTTTAGCCTCAAAGACTGTGATGGTTTCACCCTCATTGGCAGCTGAACTCCACCACAACCACTCTCTCACTCTACCTCCTCAAAGGAACAAGGGGAGAAAATACAATGGAAAAGGGCTCAAGGGTTGAGGTAAGGAAGGGGAGGTTGCTCACCAGTTACCATCGTGGGCAAAACAGATTCAACATAGGGAGATTAATATAATTTATTGCCTACCACTAGCAGACTACAGCAGTGAGAAACTAAAAGCAAACTAAAAACACCTTCCCCCCATCCACCCTCTTCTACCTCCTCCCCCCAAGCGGCGCAGGGGAACAGGAAATGGGGGCTGCGGTCAGCCCATATCACTGCGTCTCTGCCGCTCCTTCATGGTCACTCTCTGTTCCCCTGCTCCAACGTGGGGTCCCTCCCACGGGATGCTGTCCTTCCCGAACGGATCCTGCGTGGGC
>VXAL01000374.1:47104-75490 GCA_013399475.1 Chauna torquata | reverse complement strand
CAAAAAAAAAAAAAACCGTTGTCACGTAGAGCCAATACAAGGGTGAAGCTCATCTCATACCAGCTTCTTGCTTACACTGACAAGCACACATCAGCCACATTCTCTGCTGGAGTAGGTTAGCATTACTTCAACCTAGTCAATGGGACTAAATATCTAACTATCATCAGCTAAGGATCAGTCCCAGAGAAGAGGGGATTAGTAAGAAAAGGAAAATGTAATAGTTCCTTACTTAGCTTGGATGAAGGACAGATTCCAGATTTGGTGCACATTTTTCATTCTCTTCTCTGCCCATCCCTCATTTCTGTGCCTAACCGTTATATTTTCCAAATACAGACATTTTCCCCAGCACAAAAACAAGTCTACAGAATATCATATTCATAAAAACACTTGATAGGCAAGGTGACACAGTAATCATATCAGGTCACAGTCTCAAATGATCTCTCCTCTGCAAAAGCAAAGTCATTAGCATCAGCTATTTGTGTTCCATGACTCTTTGGCAGCAATTGATTCCTAGTTCTACCCAGTTAAACTACACATCCCTTCAAGAAAGTCCTCTGTGCTTGGTTCTTCAGCCAGCTGACATGTTTGGAAATGTCTAAAGATAATGAAGCTATTTACACAATGCAAGTAAATGTTGCATGCACACACTGGATATGCAGCTGGAACAACCTGTGATTTCTGTTAGCTGACTTGGATATTCAATTGCAATTTTAAGGGTCTGATTTTAGAAACATGATTTTTTTTATTATTATTTTTATTTTTGTGTGTGTGAGATTGTATTTTTTTTATTCCTGGCCCCATATTTAGGATTGTGAGTTCCATAGCATCCTAGATTTTACAAGAAAGCAGTCTTCATGTGTATGTGACAAAATATCTTGACAACAAGGAATTCCTACCTAACTGTAGTGGTCATATTTATACTTTGTTTCTAATTGGTATAACTCCATTACTGCAATTACTCATTATGGATTACTTCCATACATTAGTAGAAACTTTTGAGATAAAACTTCAACTGTGATCTCTGCGCTGAAATGCCTTTGAAACAGCATTAGCTGAAATAACCTTTGAAACAAATCATCCTAGCTGCACTTTTGGCTAATTGCATGATATACAGATAGCTGAAAAATAGATCATCCTACTTACTCTAAGGTACTCTTTAGAGAAGCAGTCAAAATGATTCCTGTTTGAATGTATTAAGGTGCCTTATCCAGATAGGAACACCAATCGCCGTGATTCAGCTTATCAGCCTTGACCAACTAAATCAAAAATGCAGATATTTGATGAAGAAATAAATGAATGAATAAATAAACATAGATTCTTAAAACTTAATGGACCATTCAGTCATCTAGTCTGACCCTCTTATATACCACAAAGACTGAAGAGTGTTCAGTAATTCTTGCATTGAACATAATACTTTCAGTTGGCAAAAGTATACCTTCCAGAAGGGTGTTTGGTTTTGATCTGATTTAAGAAATAGAAAATGTAAATATAAGCTTCCGAACTGTGACACCATAATTTCTAATGTATTTTCTTCGGTAAATAAATAAGGTTCTTGCATTTTGTACAGTTATCAAATGTAGTGAAAAAATGTGCATGTAATTAAGTTACACAAGTATTTTGCACATATCTTAGAGTTGATGTTTTCTGTGGCAAGACAGAAAAGTCAGATCTGAAAATGGAATGGATAAGGAAGAAGAAAGACATATTATTGAGCCATCTGCATAGGAACAGACAGTCTTCCAGTAAACTTTTAAGCAAAATATAATCTCCACAGGATACCTGGTTAGGTGAGCATAAATATAAAGAACAAAAAGGCTCCAATCTCCCAGAAAACATTACATTCAACTATGTCTTTCTTGTCTCTAAGAGTTCTTTCCCAGAGATTCCTGAATTGCAAATCCTGATTAGATATGTTATTAATCTTATTCACAGGAGAAAAGTTACATGTGTGCACAAATATTTGCTGGATTAGAGCCATATTACGCTTCTGGTGATGTTTGAAGCACAAGCTCCTTTTAATTTTCTAATTCATTGAATGCATTTCATTTCCATATTAAAAGCTTTGTTCCTAGTTGTTTTTATGATCTCTTTTAAGCATACTTAGTTTTATTTTGCCCATAACTCAAGAATTATGTACAGTGTTGCCCAATGATAGCACAGAAAATAAATTTATGTTGGAACTACAGCAATACTGCCGAAACAGATGCTGTTTAATAACCAAGAAAAGGTCTTTAGTCACAAGGGCTGAGAAATTTTTGCCTTGCACAAATAATAAAACATCTCTAGGTGGGGGTGGGAGAGTCTAAAAGCTAATCAAATACTAATCAGAAAAGGGTGCTTTTTAATCATAAAACTAAAAGAAACAGTAGAACTGCACGTCAAAAAAGTTACATTTAAAGTAGTTAAATGAGAAGACTCACCTCCTGGATCCCTGTGTGCATATTGGAACTTCATCCCAAGTTGTAACAGGACAAAATCTCACATATACAGCAGTGTTCATGCATTTTTCATTGTTCTGTGCGCTGACTTCCACTGGAAAGAAAGCATGGTGAACCCCAGGCTCATGCCTGATCTGGGCACCAAGAATCAGGATCTGAGTGAGAATCTGACATGCTATGAAGACCAGGTGCATCCAAAGAGACCTATAAACAGGGAGGTTACTCTGAGGGGACAAAGAGGAAACTAAGAAAGTGTCATGAAGAAGCAGCTACGTGCTTTTTATAAACTTAGGGTACAAGAACTGTCAGTTCTTGTACTCTTTCTTAAAATCAGGAAGATCAAAGATAAATCTTTTGTAAATTACCTGTCTTTGTTTACATGACAATCTTGTGGTCTTCTGTACTCATTTCTATTTTCAGGTCTTGTACAGATCTTCCTTACACTCTGTTGGGAGTGGCATATGACTACGTGAAGACAGAGCTATTATCAACTATGATGAACTATCATCTTTTATGATTAAGAAGCTTTATGCCATCTCATATCTGAATTACACATTTCAGGAAAAAAAATAAATGTAAGTAAATGTCAAGGGAAAAGAAATACAGCACTAGATTTTTATTTTTATTTTTCAATAGGAAACTTGAAATCAGCAAGTATAACCCTTAATGTTTTAAAACAATAAAAGCAGATCCCAGGAAAGGACTATTCCCAAGAGTTCACAGACCAGAAATATGTTCTGAGCATAAGCAAACTTCAGTAGTCTAACCTATTAAAACAGAAGGGAATGTTTTTCATTTTCTGTTTAAGAGAAGCTTAATGTTAATGTACATGCAGCAGAAACATTCAACAGTAACCTAGTTTTTATGTCATCAAGCTATCGTGAACACATTATTAATTTTTCTTACTATGATTTCCTTATTGGGAAAGCCCTGTAGGCATGGCCAACAAGAGTTTAAAAAGATGGTGGTTGTTCAATAGCCCAAGTATCACAAACAACAGTAACAGACGGATTTTTAAAAATTCCACCCAGCCCCCTTTTTTTTCTTCCTTTTAGATACCACATGTTTTCTCTCAGTGCCCTCCTACTGCTCCAGTTCCCACAGAAACAACATGGCACTTTTCTTCCATTGTGAGCTCTGCTGACCCTGGCATTTATGCAATGGGTCAGCAGTATCCACCTTCTAAATACAACCCTTCAAGACCCACTTCTGCCATCATTTCTTAGAATAGTTCAGTAAAGTCCCCTTTTCCACACTTAGAGTTTCTGCCCCATCAGGCAACTTGAGAGAAAAACAGAAGTTTTGTTCTGATCATTTGCTTATTAATGAGTACGGCATTTAAATCACAAAAAGTGAACTACCAAAACTTAGAAATCAAATGGATGTTGACCACAGTATTGAAAACGGGATGTAGATGAATTGCTTTGTATCTGTTATGTATACATGTACATTTATATGTATGTACATATCTCTCCAATAAGAATATGAAGAAAACCTCTTCATATTCAGGATAAAAAGGGTGCTAGCAAGTCTGCAGAATCTGGGCTGTAAGAGATTAGATATATATTCACAAACACACACACCATTCATCATTTTTCTATAAATACATCCTTCAAGTATTTTATGGATCAGAAATTATTTTCCCCATGTTTCTGCATATGAAAATTGGCTCATGCTTTCTAATCTTGTTAGCATTGTAGCATTCCATTTGTTGAAGTTGCATTTTAATTTCTAAATAGCTTGTAATTGGTTATTTTAAATACATTCACTTCCATTACAACCATGAAATACTTTCAAAGGTATTATGAAACTTTCTTTAAGATAAAGGTATTCACAGTTCAAAGTAAACCTTCTGTCTGTGCATTTCACAGAACATACGTTAGCTGAGAGAAAACCCATTGCTACGTATAATATTAGAAGGCTGATATATAGGGCTGTGCTGTCAGCCTGAATTTTGTCTAGCACGTATTTCCCATTTTAATGTTAACTTTATGGACAGCCTCTGTCTGCCTCTTCATGTCTTTCTCAGCTCTGGCAAAGGCATCATGAGGTGCCAAACAGAACCAAGCTGGGACACCAAACAGGTATTTCTAGTTAGACATAAACTATGGTTTCTAGTTTCTATGGAAACGAAAGCCAGTGCTTTAAGGATTAGCTGGAGATACTCTGAGAAGATCCTGGTCAAGAAATCCTGGACATGGTGTATTAGCTGCTGAAATCAGATTTTGAAGAGGTCTAACTTGCAAAAAAAGAAAAAGAAAAAGAAAGAAAAAGAAAAAGAAAAAGAAAAAGAAAAAGAAAAAGAAAGAAAAAAAGAAAAAGAAAAAGAAAAAGAAAAAGAAAAAGAAAAAGAAAAAGAAAAAGAAAAAGAAAAAGAAAAAGAAAAAAGAAAAAGAAAAAGAAAAAGAAAAAGAAAGAAAAAGAAAAAGAAAAAGAAAAAGAAAAAGAAAAAGAAAAAGAAAAAGAAAAAGAAAAAGAAAAAGAAAAAGAAAAAGAAAAAGAAAAAGAAAAAGAAAAAGAAAAAGAAAAAGAAAAAGAAAAACAAACTTCACCAGCATGCCAGCAGGCCAACTCTCTCTTAATTGATTTTCCCCTTGACTATCAAGTACCAAAAGTTCTTATCACCCAGACTGTGCAGGGAGCTGCCTAAGACAATAGGAAATGACCAAGTGTGACAACATGTCTTCAATTTCACTTGTCTGTTCTGATTAAGCATTTTATTAAGCTGAATGACAATTTCTCCATCTGTTCAAGATACTCAGCTCAAACAATGGGAGGAAGTGTTAATCCTTTCTTTCTCAACAGAAAATAGGCTTGTTCTCTTTCTATCTATACAATAGCTCAATACCTTTGGAGACCTAGTTCTAACTTCTGGTCATAATCAAGGCTTGCAACTTGAGTCACAGACCTTGCAGGAAAGTAACAAAGTGAAGAGACTATAGGGCATATTGAAATGTGTGTCAACAAGTAAAATACCTCCGCTCATCTTACCAGAGGTCCCTTCCAACCTGAACCATTCTATGGGGAATAATTAAGTATTCATGGAACTCATTTCAAAAGTTTTGCTTTGCCATAATAGGATAAATAAAGAGGAATGTCATCCATTTAAGACTCTTTCCACAGTTGAGTTTCAGCTGGAATACTTTATCTGGTTTGATCTATGCATTTTTAAGGAGGGTGTGAAGATACTGGAGAGACTCCAGAGAAGAGCGACGAGAACAATCAGAGCTTTAGAAAATACAGACTATGGGGAGAAGCTAAACAGGTTAATTTAGGCAAGGGGAAAAAAAAAAAAAAGAACTAAAGGTAAAAGTGACAACAGTCTTCAAATACGTTAGAAGTATCAAAAATAAATTATTCTCCATAGGGCAATTCATTTACCTTTGACTAGGACATGTAGTTTGGAAACTTTCAGAAATGCGGACTTCTGTGAGATGCGAAGGGATGAGAATCAGCTTCAGCTTCACATGCTTGCATTTAAGTGATGAAAACACAGGCATCCACATGTAAACTAGGTAGCTAGGTTACCATTACATTAAGTTACTCAGTGGAGATTAGAGAACTGTTCATCTTAGACAAAACCTAACACTTGCATTTGATTGCCTGAAGAAGTTCCTGGACTCCACTGTCTCTATTGACTAGATTTTCACTGACTATAACAGGAGCTCGGCTCACATTGAGATGTCTCCTTTGTGTATACCTAAATTTATATCTGAAACTCAAGCTGAATCCTGCCCTAGGAACAATTCTGCAAGTGAGGATGGCAAAGTTCTAGAATAGATCGCCTATGTATGTTGTCTCAACCAGCAACAGTAGAGAGTGGTTTGTACAGAGTTGATCCTTCCTTGGGGCAAAGACAAAGCTGTTCTGTAAAGCAGAATAGCCTAGCTCAATAAAACCTGAAATTATAGCATCTGTACTGCTGCTAAACACTGCCTACAGCAAGCTCAGCTCACCGGTTCTTCTCTGGGGAGCCACACAGCATGTGGCAGAAATCAGAATTTTCTCCCTGAGCGTGCCCAAACAGGCATAAATGCAGATGACATTACATCTCCTTTCCTGAGATTGATTGTATTAACTAGGCAACAACACTTTGGGTAAAGGAAAGAATTAGCTGAGGTTCCTTTCTACGCTTGTCTCTGAAGGGCACACACAGCACTGTGCGCAGTTCTATTTGAGCAGAGTCGAATTCCCAGATCAGAAAACTCTTAAATTAACTTCTTGTTGTAGGTGATAGAAACACAAGGTTGTGGAATTTGATAGGGTTTAGGCACAAGTTCATTAACAAACTACTCGATACAGTTAGGGTTGTTTGGTCTAGTCTTTAATTAATTTATTCACTATAGTTATATAAGTTCTACATTTCACACATCCTCATATTATTAAATTTAAACTATCCTCGTGCAACCTGCTGTCTATACTGTGTTACACATCCATTTTCATGCTCAAACACAAATGATGTGTATCTCATTTTCAATTTTTAAACCTAAAATCATTTATATCACCTTGGAGGACCACAGTTCAGTGCCCAAAAAAGAGTAAAATGGCAGACACCACCTTGAAATGTGAATTTCACCTCATCTAACTCAAGGAAATTAGACTAAGAAACCCAATTGGCTTCACTTGTCATCAGTCAAGAGACATACATGTCTTAGGCATCCATACCAAATGTCTAAGATGTAGGATGAATGTTACCAACACTGATTTCTGCAAGAGGAACGGGAAGCTTGGTAACTATTGGAGAGAAATTTTCACTGAGATTGTTCAGGTGCATACATCTAATGTACAGTCACAAATCAAAAAACTACCAATGAGTTTGGTGAAAACGTCCTCTCTGACGCAGTAACTATTGAGTGCTAGACAGGAGAGTTCAGATATTTTTGCTTTGACAATGAATGCCAAGTTTTGTGCTCCTGTTCTGCTAACCTGTGGTTAAATAATCGAAGACTGAGGACAGAATTATATACACACAGATCTGTGTATTATCTTGTCTTATGTTTGTGAATACAGTCTTTTCATATAATTATCTTATTACTGACTACATGCCAAACAGTATTTTAACCTCCCAGTATGAATAGGTGTTGAGTCATAAAAGTGTCTGTACAAACACTGGCATTAACACTATCTTCTATTCTGTACAAAAGTACTGTAACATGTTTTATACAAAAATCTAAATAATAGCAAGTAATTTTCCTGCGCTAACTTCCTTTTCATCTGACTGAAGAGATTTCAATTAATCTTTCTAAAAATAATTTGGCTAAAGAGAATATTTTTTCCTTGGTTAGCTTTCAAAATATACTATCAGTTACATATAGAAGCACACCAAACCCTAGTTCATTAACTGTTCCTGTGCAGAATATCTGCAGTTCAGCAAAGTATACCCTATTATTTTTACTTCTAAGCTGTTTTTTTTTTTTTTTTTTTTGCAAAATTGTGGATAAGAGAACTAAAATAACGTTAAATATTATAGTTAAGTTTCAGAAATAGTAATTTAAACAGTTGTTAAAACATTTATTTGAAAAAAAATTAGAAGTTAAAATGTTAGGATGTGTTTCTCTTATGTTCCCTTGACTCAGACAGAATACCTCTATTAAAATTATCCTTTCTGTTTTTAATTTCTTTATTTTGAAAAGTTAAAAAATATAATGAATGAAGAGACAAAGCATATAGAAATAGCTGAATTTTCACAGTAAAGTATTCTCTTAATAAATACATTTAAGTTGCTCAAAACTCAGGTTGTTTTGATAGCAATAGAGAAAATTGGGGCTAAAATACCCTTTCAAAAAAGAAAAGGCCTCAACATAGTTGCTGGTACAATGAGCTCTGAGTCACCAATTAGCACTGCTTTTTTTTTTAAATGATCATAGGCTTAGTCTATCAGCTGGACAGTAAACAAGACCCTGCCATCTCTGTCTACTGTCCAATCTAGTTAAATCATTTTCTAGAAACAACCTGGCCTGAAGGTCAGGAAGGACACTCATTCTAAGACTCTAAGTGGGCTAATTGAAGCTAACTCTGAAGAAGAAAGATCCTCTGTTAATTTGGTGTGTATGGGTGAGTGCACATCAACACCACAAAGGGCTCCATTATTGCTGTATCAAAGTAAATAGCTGAAAAAAAGTGAGTCAGGGAGATGAATGATGAGTTAAGTGTTAAGCAGACACTGAGCGCAAACAGTAAGTAGCACACAGTTGCTCGTAGAGGGAATGTGGCATCTGTTAACTCCTTAATTTCCTCTGTGTTAGATCTGTTTTTCTTCAGGTCTTTTTTATCCGGGAGATCTTTTTCTACACAATTCAAGGAGATTTTGCTAAAACCTTTAATACGCTAGTTCAGTTTGTGGGGTTTGGGGAAGGTTTTCCAACATTTAAACACATCTTAAACAGTATTTTTGCGTTTGATACATTATATTCATTGCCAGAAGATACCTTGCATTTAACACTGCTCAGACCAAAACCAGGCTAGGCTCTGAATCTTGTTCATAGGCCAGCATGGGGCTAACAAAGACTATCCTTTCAGGAGGGCTTTGGAAAGTTCCGAGTCCTGGCAAAATTGAATACCTCTTCTTCCACCTGCATGACCCTGTTGTCCACCACCTTTATGACTAGCTGAAATGTGGAAGAGAACATTTTTGTCCATAAAGTGCAGGAATTGCAATCGTTCCTGATGTGGTGTTGCTTTTTTCTCATGCTCAACAGTGAAGGGCCAAGAACAATTAAGCCCTTCGCACTTTTCTAGATCAGAAATTGAAGCTAATAAAAAGTGAAGCTAACTCACATTTTCCAAGAGTCTACTATAGCCGAGGTAAAACATATCAACTTCATCATGGCAAAAATCTACAGAGCCCATCCAAAGTCTTCATGTTGGTTGTCACGTGTTAGAGCATGTGCCCTAGCACATTTAAACACTGTCTAGAACAGCTACTAAAGCTAGATATTCTATGTTCATACATAAGGGTAACCAAAGTTAAAAATTCTAAAGGAGCTGACTTCAAAAAAAAACCCTGCAAAATAAACACCTTTGAGCAGGTGTATGTTCTTCTTTGAGAATATAATTTATCTTTAGATGACAAAAAGGTAGATCTCACCTGTTTGGATTTTCACAAAACATGTAATACAAGACCTGATAATCACTAGTTAAATAGATGAGTGCAAGAAACGCAAACAGAGTAGGATAGAAGAGTAGGATAAAGGGACTTCTGTGAAAGAAATGTAGAGTGAGTGAAGGGTGGGATACAGGGTCAGTATTTATAAGAACTGAAATGGAGCAGTGATTGATAAAAGTCTTAAAAGACTATTTTTAGGATGTTGCATACTTAATTCCATCAGTATTTATCTTTGCAGAAAAGGGAAAATGTACTTATGAAATACACTAATAACTTACAATGTAATTAGAGAAGGCAGTTAAGTATAACCCAGAGAGAAATCTGGTGTTGAGAACTAATATAATAAAAATGCGAGGAACACTCTTGTGTGCATTTAGGGACTAGAGATAAAACTTCTGCATTAAGCAGGAAACTCAGTCAGATGCAAAGGCAGAAGGGAAAGCAGACCTGAGTGCATGAATTAATCACTAAAAGCACCCATAAAAAAAAAAAAGACAATTTTTGCTATGATGCATCACGCACAGTATTTCTAGTCATACTAAGAAAACATTAATGGAAGTTTACAAGGGGTGGATAAAAAATAACCTACCAAGCGTTATTCTACACATTTGATCACAAATAGTGAAGAAACATTCACACAAATAAAAGTGATAAAGAAAAAGGCTACTGAGATCAAACACAGAATGGAATGCCTGTCATACAGGAAAGACTAAAAGAGCTTGGTTTGTTGAGTCTAGGCAAATAAAGGGGCTGTGACTATCTTCTTCAAGCGGTCAGGATGGGCAGTGAAGGTTAAAGCAGAGGAAAAGACTAGAAGAGAATACTGTGTGAGACAGTAAATTTAAAGAAATAGGCAAAGCAAGCTTATACAAACAATACAAGAGAATTATTACGTACTTTTAAAGCTTTAACTTAATTACTATTTCAGTAATTTCTTAATAAATATTTGAAAATAGTTCTTACAAAACATGAAAACAGTACAAAACCCCTAAAGCCTATCCTTTTCAAATAATTTGAAATTGTGTTTTATGGATGTGTGTCTTATCTTTAAATCTTGCACTTCAGATAAAAGTAAAGAGTTATCAAAAGTGTCTGTTAATAGAAAAAGCAGTCTCAGAGATACAGTAACCCTTAGGGGACAGATGCTGAAAGTGAAGAGGAACAGATCACAACATGTAATACCTTACATACCTTAAGCAGGGATCTACAAATTACAGCCGGATGCACTGATATACAGTGTTAACATTTCCAGTCAGCTTACAGGTACATCAGAATTCTGTTCACATAGTTTTTAGTAAGTCTCTGAAATTGTTTCCCTTCAATAGTCTACTTCAATATGAGAAAGTGAATCTATAATAGTTTCTTCATATTAGAAGAATCACTGAATCGCAGCACTTAAATTGCTGTTTGGAAGGGAACTCAGAAGGGCTCTAGTCCAGCCTTATACAGCTCAAAGCAAAGCTAGCTGTGAAATCAGACCACTTTGTTTAGAGCTTTATCCAAGTTCATCTTGGAAAATCTCCAGGGATGGAAACTTCACGACCTCTTTGGGCAACCTGCCCCACAGCCCTCATGATGAGAAAATTTCTCCTTACCTCCATTGTGAAACTCTCTTGTTTCAACTTATGCCTGATGCCTCTTGTCTCCCGCCAAAGACAGCCTGCCTTGGTCTGCTCAATCACCTCCCCTTAGGCACTGGGGGCTGCTGTTAGGCTCCCGTGAAGCCATCTCCACTCCAGGCTGAATAAACCCAGTTCCCTCAGCCTCTTCTCACTCACAGGGTGAATGCTCCTGTCCTCCTGACCATCTTGGTGACCTTCACTGAGCTCACTCCAGTTTATCAATGACTTACTTGAACTGGGGGCCTGAAACTGGATGAGTATTCTAGAGATTGGTCTAACAAATGCTGTGGAGAGGGGAATAATCACTTGCCCCAACCTACTGTCTGTGCTCCTGCTAATGCATCTCAGGACACTTTTGTCTTCCCTGATGCCAAGGCTCCTGCTGCCTCAGGCTCAGTTTGCTGCTCACCAGGACACCCAGGACCTCTTCATCAGAGTTGCTGCTGGGCAAGCAGGCTCCCACCTGTATCACTGCCAGGTACTCCTCCTTCCAATAGGCAACTTGGACAACTTACTTTTGTCCTTACTGGACTTCACAAGGTTCATGTCGGCCCATTCCTCCAGTCCCTCTGAATGGCAGAATTGCCTGTGAGTGCATCAGCTGTCCCCCTGCTATTTGGTGTCATCTGCAAACCTGAGGGGCAAGAGCTCCATCACCTCCTCCAAGTCATGGATAAAGATATTGAACAAGACATGTCCCTGCATATACCACTGTGCAGTCCACTCAGCCTCCTGACAGCGTATAATGCATTAACCACTAGACTTTACTGAAAATATTTTTTTTTTTTGAAATTATTTCATCTAAATTTCTGGAAAAAAAATCTGTTTCTAAAAGCATATATATGTAATTTAACAAAAAAAAAAAAAAAAAGGAAAACTCCCAAATAAGGATGAATTGCATCATGGGTCTAATTTTCTGATCCGCCATTAAGCTACAGACCTCAGAAGTATACTTCTTCTTAAAAAAAAAAAAAGAAGAAGAAGAAGAAGAAGTCTGATAGTGGAGATTTCTCTGTTCAGGTCCAAAATTTTAGTCTATTTCAAATTCAAGCTGAACTTGCAATAATAATGCTGGCTTATAGGCACAGAAGTAAACTGATTAAAAAATGTGGGTCTGACTCGCTGAAGCACAAAATAGCAATAAAGGATAAGAAAGGATGTCATTGGATCATTTTATTTAGACTAAAAAGAAGTATGACAGAAGGGGGAAAATATAGGAACTACCTAGTCTTCATTATGCATAAAGATAGCAACATCTGAACAAGGTGACATCTGGATAAGGTTGGCTACACTATATTCAGCAGATGTTAAATTAAAAGGTATTCTGAGAGAAAAGAGCAGGTTGGAGACCTGCTCATAAAGGTCAAGCTGGTGTAATCACTGACAATTTGATCTATTGTTAGGTATAACTGTGAAAGCTGGATCCTCAAGGCAGCAAATGTGAAGTCATGAGAGTCCTCTGAGATGCTGTGTGGCTGATATACATTGAAGACATCAGAGCAGGGAAGAAGACAAACGAGCGTATATTGCAGCAGTGCAGAAAGAACCATTTACTGCTCCCAGAACACCAAGGAGCACAAGCTGAAATATTTCAGGGACATATCAAGGAGAGATGGAGATCGATCAGCAAAAACAATAGTGCAAAGCAGGACTGCAAGCAAAAATGGAAGCATGGATTAGGTCAGCAACAAAACAGAAGGGGAATTTCCACAAGCAATGAGGGGATGTCAGGTCTTGTGAATCATGACTCAAAGGGCCACTGACCTCCAAATTTAAGGCAGAGCTTGATAATGATGGATATAGGTAATTTATCAAACAATAATGTCAGCTGGTAAGCAGCCTAGTTAAAAGACACATGAAATGTAGCCTTATGTTTCTGACCCCTCAAGCACCATATAAATAAGACGATGCTTTTTTTTCTAACAGAAGCTGTAGATTTCATATATCAAAATTCTCCTTCATATGAATTCATAAAATATATCTAGATGTTCCTTATACATAAAACAGACACCATAAACATTCCTATGCTATGACAAATACAAAATTATATAAATTGGCTAAAAAAAATTTTATAAACTCATGTCACAGTTCAGATATTCTCAGCATGAATAATTCTTCTTGCATTTAATATTATACCATTATTGCAATAAACACTTTTTGCATGGCAAACTATAATTAGTTGTTCTATAAGGTTTTCCTTGGTATTAATAAGTTATGCCATTATTTGTGAAATCCTCATGAGCTCTTCAAAAACATTTTTTCAAGCATATATGTTGTTTGTTTTTTACTTCATGAGCATGGCAATGGTGAGACACGCTGCAAGAATCCCTTGTGATATGAAGAAAAGATGAATAAAGGGAAAGAAAAGGAGGAAATCTTATACATGTGTGCACATAGATTTTGCTACAGATCTGTCTGTGCCTGAATCAGGAGAACAACCATAAAACATCTGTAGAACAAAACCCAAGTATTGCTGACACTTTGCAAATCACTGTTTCACAAGCCTCTCTCAGTGTAAAGGAGACTATGAAAAGTACTCAATGAAATGTCTCCCAAAAAGAAATACCAATGTTAGAATATAAGTTTGTTTCTTAAGTGAACTGGAAACATTCTGAGAGCAAACCCAATGAGTTTATGCACTAAAATTGTAGGTGCAGGTAACTCTCCAAAAGTACCTTTGTTCCCCAATGAAGGTAGGTAGATGCATTAGAATCACAGCAGAGGGAGAACCAACTCAACTTAAACCCATCAGCTAGGTTGACAGGATTTTCCTCTGGTGGCTTTCACAGGCCTCTACCTCTCTCCATTGGTGGTCAGGGAACTTAGGCACTTTCATTAGAAGAGCTTCATCGAGCACTCAAAATGTGCAAGTTAGGCATCAAAATAAGGCAGAATGGATATCACTGACTGCTTTTATAAATTCCAAGATTAAATAAATAAATAAATAAATAAATAAATAAATAAATAAAAGCATTAATGAGCGCTAAATTATCAATAAAATGAAGTTTGGATTATGAAGCACTGATGAAAGAGAAATGGCAAATCTTATCGTGTACACTGCATCTTTTCGTCATCTGGAGCCCTTTCAAGTTTTCTATACAGTAATTTTTACTTCACTCTGCCTGTTGCTACTTTTTAACAACTGTTACTTTGCTCTAAGCTGGCCTTTTAGAGTCTAACATTCTAGTATCTATCTGGGTCATGTTCATTCCCTTTGTACCATTCCAGTACTTCCAGAACTCAGGGTTTCCCTGTGTGACCAAAAACAGGCTTCTTCACACTATCACAAGGAGCTTAGTAGCTTTAAATCAAATTTCATCCACTAAAAAGCCTGTTTATTTAAACAACACCAAACTCCAATCTTCTTTCCCACACCATATCATTATTGTCTTTAACATCAGACTCCAGTCTTTCCTCCTACACCATATTACTACAAAGTCTTTCTGTACCACCAAAATATGCACCAAGGGCATATTCGTGTGTTCTGTGCTGTATCTGTGGAACAGCTTTCCTTTGCCTAGAATAACCAATGTGCTACCAAACTTACGCTTACTCTCTCCTCCAGCCTTCTGGATCATTATCACACCAAGCATGAAAGAAGATCTAAAACAATAAATTGGGTTATATATGCATGATTCTACATATGGAAATAATCTTCCCCTACAATCAGGTTTGTTACAAAAAGGTTATGCAGAACAAAACATAACGAATTGCATTTAAAAACATAGCCAGAAGGAAAACAAAAAATACACATGCAGCTGATTATTTACAGAAAATAAAAATAATACTTTGTTATCAAGCTTAATAATCTGTGAAAAGGTTGTTATATCTGGCCATTATTTCTTCACCCACAACCTGACATTTCAGCTCTGTAAATCAGGATTAGGTTTATGAAGAAAATAAACTTTTTCTATCTGATATGCCTATTGCAGTATCTTAAATAAGCAAATCACTCCAAGATGGTCTAGTTCCTCTTTTCACCTAAAAATTGCAAATTCCAGGTACAAAAACTGGTGATGTTCCCAAATATCTGTAACTTTGACTTACTGCTGTATATGCGTTTAGTTAAAAGCAACCTGAATGGGAGAGGATAAGTTTCAGTTCGGTGCATTAGCTGCACCAAGCTAATTTCTCTCTGTGTGTTGCACTTGACAAATTACATCTTCTAAATCTGAATGAACCGCTTAAGCTACCTCTCTCTACATGTCATGACTCCTTGAAAAGCAAAATATATTACTTCTAAGATTTTTGTGTGGTTATAGATCAAAAATAAATAACACTATCTCATTTAGTTAAATAAAGTGAGTGTCTATATAAATCAAGAGTCTTGCTTTCAGGAGACAAGCTGGCAAGGCATATATAGTCCTTTACGATCAGAGTTCATAAGTTCATGCACTTAAAACAAGCATGTCTTGGGAGGTCCTTAAAAATCAAAGTACTACGTACTCTATTTAGAAAATATTTGATATCAGGGAAATTTGTCAATAAACAGCAAATCAAGTTTGTGAACAGGTGAAACTGTGCTAAAGCCATTCTCAGTGTTGATGGCAACAAGACAATCACGGAAATTTCTATGCTCAGTGCTAGCTAGCACCTTCTAATTCTCCCATCTCTCATTACATAAGACTGTTTTAGCCTTCAGAGCACTTATTGCCCATCCAGTCCCAACAGCATCTTTTAAAATCATATTGCAAAATAAACCGTAAGGGGATTTGTTTTGTTTAAGGAGGAATCTGTAACTAACAGAGAATTCTTGGGAGACAAACAGCTATATTGTCTTGCCTTGTACCACTTCACTGTCAGCATCTTTGAACAGCTTGAAAAAAAGAAAGTACAATGAAGGTAGTCCTAGTTACCATAACAGCTGGGAAACAGAACAAAGACATGGATAAGGTGGAACAGTGTTAGTTTATATGAGTGAAAGGCTTGCAATAACCTTTGGCATGCATTTCCATATTTTTCATTTCCACATCTCTAATTTTCTTTTTGTTCTTTGCATTGAGTGACATTGTTTTTAATGTAATTTTAACTCAAAATTGGCTATGTAGATACATAATTACTGGCAGCCTAATCACATAATTAGAGCACATATATTTACATAATTGCAATACTTTATTAGAAAGTGTAGCTACAGTGTTAATGGAATTATGCTTAATAACATCCTCAATGAACTCACAAAACTTTGTGGAAAAAAGAAATATAAAAACACTACAAAAGGTGTTAAAGTTTGCTACCTTAGCCCTTCCTTAAATCACCAAGCAACTAATTTCAATATCATAAATAGAGATGGGACAAGACTGATATCATTTTTTGAGGTCCAGGCCTGACTGTGGAAGTTTGAGACAAAAATAACTTAAAATCATCTATTTATTTTACCAGGGATTACTCTTTTGAGGTGGAAGAAGAACAGTAATCACTCTTTATATATAGCTCTAGAAGATTCTGCCCTTAGTATCTCAATACAAACCAATAAGACAAATTGAACTCTGCAAAGACCTCCTAAGTAGAAGAATCTAATAAACTCAAGACTGCTCTGATGGATTATATTGATTGTATTTTATTTGAAAGAAGAACCTAAAATCCTATTGGAAGCCCTGTAGTCAGCTCAATCTTTCCTTCAGTGTTAATAAATATTTGACTCCTCTACTCTAGATACTTTTGTAGAAGTTTCATTCCTCCATTGACTTTAAAGGCAAATAAAACAACCTTTGACTTTTGCCATTGATTGGTCTAAAAGTTACTCGATGGATTCACACTAAAGCTGTATTTCTGTTTCCTCCCTCTATATTTTTCCCAAAACCAAACTTATATGAAATGTGCAACTATCCTGATTTTCAAAGAATACACTTGGAAAGAAGATGACCTAAGTTTAAAACTAATGTGGATTTTTTTTGAGGGGGGGGGGTGGGGGGAGTGGACCTGGTGCTGCTGAAATAAATGAATTTAAGCATAGCAAGGCATATGACAAACATAATTATTCTTGTTCAAATACACTTGCACAAACATTAATTATATTCAAGTAGAGTTTTGTGATTTATCCCTAAATTCAAAATATTAATTTAAAAGCGGTATCATTGTACTAAGTATTTAGATGCAGACAAAATGCTCTTAGAACAGCATGTTGGGCTGAACGCATACAAAATATTGTCCTATATGACAGTACTTTTTATATTTGCATCTATTACAAATAATAAATATTGCAGCATTGCAGCAAATGATTCCTGTGATCTGTTCACTGAAGTGACTATCTGTGCATATCTAGCAATAGTTTGTAATGGATAGTTTTGTCTTCAAGGAACCCTATAATTTGACCACTCCTTATCTGAAGGATTCCCATCTCACCCTGTAAGAATAAAGATGACCCATTACAGCCATTGTTACTTTCTTATGCAATTGGCAGAAGTGTTCAAGCCATGTTTCAGAGCTGGAGCAGAGAAAAAGGCATTTCTTGTGAATATGATCCCAACAATAGGACGTCCTTTCCTCCACCTCATGAAGAGGGAGAACAGATTTTTTTAAAGTTTGCGGGGATGACGATCTGCAGCCTTATATTCCCTGAGAGACACAGAAAGAGGTCATAGTAAAAGCTGGAGGAAGTCATACTACATTAGTTACACAAGCTGTAAATGGCTGCTGATATTGCACATGTGTAAGCAGTGGTAAGCTGGAAAATGTGTATATATGAGATTGCAGTTTGATTATTATTTTTTTGGTCATGTAGATCATGGGTCAGGACACTTACTAATGCAAATATCTATTCAGCAGATGAAATTAGCAATAAAATTCAGGCTTAAGCAATATTACATATATTGATTACTTGTGCACACTTGCACCCAAATCACCCAAGCTGTGATTTGAACTCTGCCTCTGGCAAGGTGCACCATTAGATTTGTAGCGCAAAACTGAGACGTTTTGAAGACTGCCAATGACTCCAACAACTACTGCGCAAGTGGTGGCAAGAGACAGGAGCAGGTGACTATAGCACAGGCCATGTGGTGCCCTCCCAAACCAGTGTGCAGTCCCACAGGACCTGACCAGGGCCAGGTTGGTGATAGCGGCAGATCCCATCAGCAGTCCCAGACAAGGAGAGGTGGTGAGGCAGGTCCTGGGTCCAAACGGGGTCTCCAGTCAGGAACAGCAGGAAAGAGGGCAGGAGATGGGACTGGAGGTAAGGCTGCCTATAACACCAGTCTCTCTCAGGTCCATCCAGAGCAACCCCTAACATAGGACCAAGGTCCATCCTTGGAGAGGGTCAGAGAAAAGCGTGGAGCTGAGGTTACCTACAGCATCATCCTGGGGACCCTCCAAGGAGACCAGTCAGTATGTCAGGACAGTAGGGACAGAGCTAGGCACAGCAGTGCTCAGGCTAGAGCTGAAATGGGAATGTTGGACCCATGGGAAGGGGCTTTGCGGTGGAATCCCAGATGTGGCTGTTCAAGGGGCACTCTGGGGCTCACTCTGGGGCATGACTATCTTTGTTTCTTTTTGTTTGTTTGTTTGTTTTGTTTTGTTTTGTTTTGTTTTTAACGAATGACATTAACTAAACACGTTTTTACCATAGTTTTTACATTACAATTTCTCTTTTTAAAAGTAGTCTACTTATGATATTGTTTAGTCCATGATGTAAATTAGGAACTACATTTACTATAATCTATTAACATTATTTTCATTAAATAAGGCTACTACTCAGGTAGTACTTTTGCTGCCACATTTTTTAAAAAGTTAAACAACTACACTTGAAGCAATTACCACTCGAGTATTTGAAGTACGAGTGTGTTGAAATGATAAGTCAGCTGAAAGCAGCAGAGGCAGCTTCTTCTGTTGGGCAGAGAAAAGGAACGCCTTTTCCAGGTAGCCTCCAGCTACTCCCAAACCACTCCTGGGCTTCTGTAAGATTCCACAATCTCACTGAATATTGGAAAAAAATTCTTTAGTTTGGCCTCAACAGCAGTCATGGGCATGATACTGTGTTTCTAGCACAACAAACACTTGTTATCTTGGCTTATGAATGCAGCTCTGGGAAAATATTTTCTGCACCATGCCTGTAAGCATTTTTTGGCTCATTTGGAACAAGCACACATCCTGCTGTTCTTAGAGGATATACCAGGCAAGACTAGGAACGTAAAGGATAAACAGTGATCACTGTTTCAACTAGCTGAGATCCTAATCACTGGCTGTTGTCCAGTTGATGGAGTTAAACTCAGACAATTTTAGGTCCCATTTCTTTGAATAAATGTGATATGAAGAGCAAGAAAGGTGCTACATCAAAAACAGACCTGATTAACAAGCACTGTCTGGTTTTAGGATGTTTATCTGCATATTCACTGCAGGTATGGTGTTATCATCACACAGACTGACAGAAAAAATACTAATACATTATTCGGCCAGAATCATTTAAGACATAAACATACCACTTTCGTTATATTTTTTGCTCCAATACTTCACCATACTTAATTGCTTAACTCTGTGTCAAAAATAAACTTGTATGTCAAAAGTGTCAGTATTCAAATTTTTATCTACATGCTACAAATGGCTCACCATTGTTTTATTATATTTTTGTTCATGGTCAGCACTCCATATTCAAATTCATGGTATTATTTGAATACATCAGATTTTACTTTAATATATCCTATATCATTCAATAAGAAGTCAGTGAGGCAGAAGCCATTTACTTAATGACTGCATAATTGTACTGACTTTTTGTGCCATAAGGACCAGCGTTGAACATAACTATCCACATTACAAGTAGAATATAGATGTTTCTGAAAAAAACAAAACCAAAAACAAAAACGTCTGTTGTGTTGAGGAGGTGAGCTCCTGCTCAACTAGAAATAACACCGTGATTTGTTAGATCATTAAGCAGTTAAGAGTAGCTTGAGGCTTGATTTGAAGTGATGACAAAATTTTTCTATGCACAGGTAGAATGTAGATGCCTAAAACTCAGAGACAGAAGATTAAGAATTATTCTTTTCTTATGCTCTCTAATGCTGGAGGCAGCTAGCACCTCAATTTTGAACAACAAAAAGTCTCTACCTAGGCACACTTGCATAGAAACACACAGGCTGAGTACCTCCCCTAAGTTTAATCTTTGCTGCAGTTCAGAATGGGAAAACATTTTCAACTTTAACTCCAAACCACATGTAAAGCACATATTTGACACAGAACAAATTTGCATACCCCTGTAGCAAACACTAAAGGTCTGCTTATTTCAGGAACATTGCTCTAGGAAAAGTGTAGTGCGAGTATCTTTCTCATAACAACCTAGTAGCTAGACCAGCTTTTGAGGAAGGGGGAAACCTGGCTTGCAGATCTCTTCGTCTAAGCGATTCATAGCTGCAGGCACTTCAGCAAAAATTGTCTGGACAAGTTGGCCTAAGAGAAGTGTTTAGCCACATTGTCTCTATTGTATTGAAGCTGGGCACTGTAAAAAGGAAAGCCTGACTGTAGTTTTGTGAGAAGGGCAAACCAACCTCAGTGGGCAAAGTGAGAAAACTTCAATTCATGGAGAGGTAATAAGGTCATATACAACATGTAGCTTTTCACAAGCCATCAAAAACTGCCAGTTAAACATTAGCATAAATGCTGTAGCTTTTCTAATCCTCTAGTCTCTATTCTGTCTTCACAAGGTAATATTGCTGTTTTACAGTTATTATGGAAGTAAAAATACTTCCAAACTACAGCAATGAGTAACTTAAGAGGAGATCTGCAATGCAACATCAGCCAGACAGCATAACATTCCAACGGAAATAAATTAGGCCATCGGGTCACCAGTAGCTGAGAGGCCAAAATTACAATTTTAGCTTCTAAAGGCTTCTCTCCATATGCTCTGTCTTGAGGATGCTTTTTTTATTTATATATTTATTTTGTCCTTTGCCAGTGGCCCCATATGAATACTCTAGGAGAGGAAACAAGCACAGACTTTTACCACCAGGTAGAGCATATGCTTGTCATGTCATACACTCCTTATGTAACTTCCATATATCATGTATATTCTCTTCCAGTACTAAATTTCTTCCTTCTGGAGTTCTAACAGAGCACAGTGCAGTATAACTCTACAATGCAAGTTGCAGTCGCTATTTGCGACCTGCTTTTGTAAGATTAATTATGCATTTCAACTTCTAGAAATCAGATATGTAAGGTAACTTATGCCCACTCACACACAGGGGACAATGTTATTAAACCTATAAAATACACTAATGAAGCTGAGAAGCAACGAATTCACCTAATTCAATGGACTTTTCTTCAGAGATCTGACTCATGTGAAGGAGATCTTGGTTACTTTTGAGAGCATAAATCTCTTGCTTCAGTATTCTTTCAAAAGTAGATTTAGAAAAAGAAATATAAGTAGTGCCAGATGGAAATAGAGAAATTGTTCACCAACATGTGAAAGTCACAACTAGCCAGTTTGAGTGGCCTGAGACAAATGAAGGCTGAACAAAAATTTAACAAATACTGAAAGAGAGTAAGACTATCAGCTTGGACAACACCAGGACCATGTGATTATTAACTCTTTCTTTTCATTATGCCAACTTGAGCGTGAGATTTACTCAAGTATTTAATTTCTTACAGTTCTTTTTTGGTCAAAGAAGAAAGTTATTTCAATGTAGAACAAGTTAGGCATGGTTATGCTTTGTGTAACCAGAATTTAAAGTGTTGGATGTTGATCTATAGTGTATTCAGTAAGGATTTGTAAATGAGTTCTGAATCTGTATATTTTGCATCTACCCATGTACAGGAAAAATAGCAAGAGCATATGTTTTCATATCACAGTGCTACAGGTTAGGCTTTGTAGCAGTATTATTCCATCAGAAAGAATTGCACCACCAGAGCCCATGGGCACAGATTTCAGTACTTCAGAAAGTCTTAGGCTAAGATAGGTTGCGACCATTATAGTATATGTTGAAAGAAGAACTGTCTCCTTTACTTCTCAAGTCTTTTCTCTGAGGGATGTTAGAAAGATGTCAACATGGTAATAAGATTCAAGTAAACATTTTTATTCTAATAGCAAATTTCTATAGATAGCTCACACAGCCAACTGGCTATCAATGACTGATTCAACTAATGTGGCCTTGTTTCTATGGATGAAATATTCTACAGAGGATTTGTCACAGGGTCTGTCTAAAACTGAAGTTTCAGTTGAAGAGCAGTGTAGAAAATAAAGGAAAAAAATAATTATAACTGCCTCCAGAAGTAGGAACTCGAAGATGAAACGCTAAAACAATAACGTGCAACCTCTCATGTAAAAATGCCTTGGTATGAGCATCCTGGAGAGCAAGTTGAAGAATCAACCTTTAAAAAGAGTTTCAGGGCAATCTGTAGGCCGTAAACTGATCTCACCCCTGGTCACATTAGGTGAAATTACAGTAAACAGTAGAGTTAGTAGGAATATGGATAAAAAGACAAACGGAGAAAAAAATCAAAACATCTTTTCCACAAGGAAGTTACACCTCAGTGACCTATTTGAGTTCCTTGAAAAAGTCAACAACAGAGAGAAAGTAAGCTGCCATACAATAAAAAAGAAACTCCAGGCATATTTAAATACCTAGTTAAAAGACAGGAAGCAAAGAACAGGAGTAAATGACCAATTTTCACAGTAGAATGGCATTAAGGGATGTGTGATACTATTCATCATTATCTCATTGATGTTATTTCACAAATTCATGGATGATCTAGAATAGTGTAACTAGTAACTATGAAACTAATTAAAACCAGCAAAGACAAGGTCCAATGATGAAAAATTGTAGAAGGACCTTAACATGAATGACTGGATGACAAAATGACAAATTTAATTCAAAGTACCTTGATGTAAAGTGAAGTAAATGAAAGAATAGATCCGATCCTAACTTTGCTTATAAAAGGAATTGACTATTTCCAGTCAGGAATTAAATCTTGGGACTATGAGATGCATGAAAATGTCAGCTAAACAGCTGTCAAAAAAGCCAGTCAAATGTTGCACATTGTTAGGAGAGAGAGAACCAGAGATCGTCATTGTATAAACACATGGTGTATCTGCATCTTGCGTACAGATAATTCTAGTTCTTCGCATCTAGAAAGGGTACAGGAATGGTCGAAGACATGGAACAGCTTCCATATGAGGAAGAGAGAGGTTTCCTCAGGCTGAGAGGGACTGTGATAGCAGTCCATAAAACAGTGAATGAATGACATGTGGAAGGAGAAAAAGGAGCAATAGTTTCCTGTTTCCTCCAATAAAAAACTAGGGAACATCAAATGAAATTAACAGAACACAAGCTCAAAAACCAAAGAGGGTGTTTCACACAATCCTGTATTAACCTTTTGCACTCTAACGCAGATTTTTGTAGACAGTAAATATTTTTTTTCAAGGAAGAAAAATCTGCTGAGGGCTATTAAAAAAGCATCATATCAGAATTCTGAAGTCCAATGGACATAAGCTGAAAGATGATTTTTTTGTGTCACTATATGTTGTATGCTTGTTATTTTAAGTTCTTCCTAAGGAAGGGATATAAAACTACTGAAACCACAATACTGCCTAGAAGGACAATTGTCTACTCTAGTATCACTGTTGTATTATGCTCACATCAGTTATCAGTTTTACATTTAAAGAACCAGTATACCAAACCCCTGAGGGGTGTGGNAAAGAAAAGAAAAGAAAAACAAAGTGTTATTCCTGTTCAAGAAAATACTTTTTCATATTTTGTCCTACCACTTTAAATTCTGATTCTCACATTGTGAGATCTTTTTGGCACTTCTAACTCCAAATTTCTCATAGCAGAAAATTGGAAAATGTCCTAGGAATTCCTTAATCTGGTGATCTCCAGCCAAATTAACAGGGGCTGGGGGGGAAGTTCTGAAGCTACCTATGCGTGTTTATACCAACTAAGTGCTAGTCCCATAATACTCAGCATCACAAATGTACAGAAAGTAGAAGAGAAAAACTACCAGATTGCATCATGCTAATTTTAGCTAAGAGTCATCCTAGTCCTGGGAAGAAAGTGCACTCTTTATTGAATCCTAAGATTGGGCTATGTAAATAGAACATATTCATCATAAACATTTCACATTGACCTCAAAACATCCATTCAATCCTTTTCAGCCTTTCTGCTCTTTGGAATAAGTAAGAGAGAAAAGACTGCAAGTACTGAGTATTTAAGTCATCTAATTATTCCAGTTACTAGAAGTCTGAGGATCTTGTCTTGCCATAACGAAAACCCTTTTACCTATCACTGGCACCTAGCAATTGCGTTGGTCTTCCTGCTTTCCTCATTAATCGTAATAAATTTCAATGAGCAATGAGTTATGACACAGTATATTTCTGTTCGTCTTCCATGCCAAGGCACAATTTGAGTTTTGGGCATGAACAACCTGGCTCCTTTTAGCACTTGGTTCAATTATAGCTTTTGAGTATCTCGCATGAGTTTTTATTTTTCATTATCATACAGCAGAAACTGGATACACAGATTAAGCTATTTTATTCATTTTTCTGCCTACATCTTTTTTCTTGGGCATCCAAATTGACTTTGAAAACTGCCAAGAACTTTACAATTGGAGCTAGAACCATAGAGCTGAGGTTCTCCCAGTTCTTCAACAGCAGTGATGAGAACACTTTAATTTGTATAAGAACTGAAAACTGGAATTGACCAGTTCGCAGTTAAAGTAGCTTGATCAATAAAGATTAAAGTTTATAAAGAAACAAATGCTTCATATTTCCTGGCTGTAGCTCCAATACTGCAGCAACTTTACAATACATTTTAGAATTAAACATTTTTTTGATCTGAATATAAGAATGCCCAGTGTGATTTTCCTATATAATTACGAAAAGAACAAATGGAATAGGAGATACATTTCCTGCAGATGTTAGTGCCAGGCTTCTCAGTTACGTAGGCAAAATCAACCTTTGTTCTCACAAAGGTGAGCAGCTGGCATGAGGCCCTTCAGACAAAAGCTGGGAAGACGGAGAGGAAGGACAGTGTCTTGTCCATAGAGCAAGGGAGCTGGGGTGACAGCCAGGCTGAATGGGCAGGAGCCTTGCTGATCCAGGCCCCAAACAAGGTGAGCACAGCAGGTTGGTGGTGGTCACCAGGGTCAACCAAGAGCCTAACAATCTCCACAGAAGTTCATGATGTTGAGGAAGATTCAAGATCCAGTGAGAGAGTCAAGTCATTGCCAAGATCGGCAAGGTCCACGGGTGCAGGTACCTGCACCGCGTCTTAGGCAAGGACCAAGTCGAGGGTTTGAGCTGACATGCAGCTTTCAGTCAAAGAGGGGGGACCTCCAGGTGCTTCCAGGACAAACTACCCTTCTCTGCAGGACTCTGCTCTTGGCACAGCTGTTTTAAACACCCGCACACACAAATACTCTCCAAGCATCTGTGTAGGGGCACTACAGGTCTTTAAAAGCAAAATAAACATAGTTAGAGCTCAAGCCTGAACATGGCTCACAGTATCCCTGGTGCTACATTGTTAGAACTGTCCCTTGGCATGATTTTGGCCTAGGCCAAAATTACTGGTGTGCCCCGGACAAAAGCCACACATTGTTTGGGAGCAATATGACACAGTGACCATTCCCCACAGCAGCTAACTCGAGGGGTTCGTGTGGGGAGGAGGAATGAGGTGATAATAGGATTTAGTTGTATGGACACAAGGTAAGCTGTGCCAGTCAGACTCATGGCCAGGAAACAGGTCCTGGCCTTTTCCCTTCCAATATAGACAAACATCTATGGGTGGTTTTTTTTTGTTTGTTTGTTTTTTTTAATTTAATTTTATTTTATTTTTATTTAAGTGCCAAGAACTGACATTTCGGGCTACAATATGACAGTTTGGACAGCAGGTTTATCATTAGTGATTTTGTTGTTGTTATTGTTGTTGTTTTATCTGATATATTTTGGCTAGAGGCAAGGGCAAAAACCCTACAGTTTCTTCTGCATTAGGAACAGCTTACAATAGGAGCTAATTGATACAGTCCTACGAACATCGATCTGAAAGCAATACATTCACAGTTCAACTGCATATTGCAGCCCACATTCTGGCTTGCTTCATCAGGAGTCAAAATGATTGTGTGGGACTCCAGAGCCTTTAACAATCTAGGATCATGGTTAGCTTCTTGTTCTGTCTATTATATGACACCCTGAAGTTTCATCCTTTGCAAGAGAGTTGCAGAGATTGTCAGACAGAAATTTCACTATAATGTAAGGATTTGAAGATTACTCTAGATGTCTTTGAGAAGGTAAATTCTGCCAGATTTGCAAGAAAATTGCACTTCAACTAGAAATACAATGTCATGTGATGATTTCTGTGTGGGTAATGCATATGCAAACAAAATGCACTGTATTAATTTATGACAATAAATTAATTAGCAGAATTTCAGTAGGCAGTGTTGGTAGACACCTGTACTTCTCTTCAAGATCACTGTACTTTTAAAGAAAACAGCATTTATAGGATTTGCGGTGTGAAAATAAGGTGTATTCAGTTGAATATGAATTAATATAAATTGTAGAGCTAGTGTTGTTGGACTTATGTTTTTCATTTGTTTGTCTGTCTGTTTTGTTTTTTGTTTTTGTTTTTGCTTTTGCTTTTGCTTGAAAGCTACCAATGAAATTTGTTCACTGTCTCTCAGAGTAAAATTAGCTGTGGAAAATTCACTTTTTAACTATTTTTTTCTTTGCCATTGAAATCCCAAAGACATTCAGTTTCCTATATGTGGCAATGCGTTGAAAAATTTAAAGGAGTGCTGAAGTAAAACTGAAATTTCTGGTTTTATTTAAACTCAAATACAACTAAGCAGCCCTAATAATATTGTTTTGGACATGCAATAGTTTACTAATTTAGAAGTTTGAAATTAAGAAATAAATTTCAGAAGCATGGTCTTTTCACATGGAAATGTTTGGCACCAGCTATGTTAGCAAACAATGTGGTGATTTTTACTATGTACTTGGTTCTTCAGCAATAGTAATCAATTAGTAATTTATAAAAAGAAGTATTCAGAGAAGAGAAATAATAAGGGAAATTAAGGATACCTGGAGAAAATTCATGGCTGGCAATTAATAATAAACAATTAATAATTATTAGAAATTTATCTCAAACAGACAAATCATATAGAACTTACAAAAAGAACATTTGCCAGACAGAGAAAGAATGATATTTGACTGCAGACCACAGTGCAAAATTGGAATATGCATCTAGAAAAGTGTGTCTTAAAAATAATTAAGACCATAATGGACAAGCACATTAACAGGAATCCCCAGTGTGACGCTACAGCAAAAAGGGCAAAGGTTTCTTTTGGATATATAAACAAGTCAGCTAAATAAGTAGATAGAGTAAAACAACTCCATGTACAGAATCAATGAAGCTGTGTACTGTAAGTCTGAGGGTTGTATTTTAATATGAATACCTGAAGAGTGAAGAGAATACAGAAAGAGACAAAAAATGTTGAAGGGCTGCAGAAAATGCCTTCTAGCAACAGATTTAAACACCTCTGACTGCTCATCTTATGAAAGAAAGACTTTGAGAGATTATTTGCTTCTAGTATACCTACAAGAAAATATTGAGAACCAAAGCAGTGTAGCAAAGTAAAGCATAATTAGCACCCCAGGCTTGAAAGGTTAAATCACTCACTAACTAGAAATTTAGATTAGAAATTAGTTGTAAATGTTGGCATCGTTCAGAGAGCATAGTGCAAGAAAGTGTTTGTTATCTCCTCCTAAGATAAAATATGTCAAGTTAAGCGCATGATTGATTTTACTTAAGCAGGCTTCTAGTGCCATTTTAATTGTTTTGTAGTATCCTGCCTGACCTTCAGCTGCCACAGTAAAAATGTGCAGGATATGCAGCCACAGATCTGCTAGCTTTGTTCAGAAATCTATGAAATCTAAAGAGCACTAGCAGCCTATCCTACCTTAAATATCTATCTTGAATGCATGTCCTCCAATAAGAGTTATGCTTTAGGCAATCTCAAATTGCTGGACTCCAGGGCAGAAATAACTGTGAAACTGGAGGGCTCAGGAAACGTTGGAAGCTGGAATAGAGGATTTAATATCCCATGTAAGACAAACTCTGTTAACTAGTCTAGCAATACAATTTACATTTTTTTGGGGAAACTTCTTTATAAATCTGTGCGTTTTGGAAAAGACAGACACAGTAAAGTAATAAATGATATTTTAAAAATATTAAAGGGAGGTTTGATTTTGCAGTAATGGCTTTTTTTTCTCACCCAAAGCAAATCACTGATATCTATGTGCCAAACGATA
>VXAL01000374.1:6344-31027 GCA_013399475.1 Chauna torquata | reverse complement strand
AGAAAGAAAGAAAGAAAGAAAGAAAGAAAGAAAGAAAGAAAGAAAGAAAGAAAGAAAGAAAGAAAGAAAGAAAGAAAGAAAGAAAGAAAGAAAGAAAGAAAGAAAGAAAGAAAGAAAGAAAGAAAGAAAGAAAGAAAGAAAGAAAGAAAGAGAAAGGAAGGAAGGAAGGAGGGAAGGAAGGAAGAAAGAAAGAAAGAAAGAACAGAAAAAGAAAGAAAGAAAGCAATGAAAGACAAAATGTAAACCCAGAAAAAACGCATGAATAATTTTAACTGCTTCCCTGTCTTAGTCATCTTGCCATTTTCTTGTATAAACTGAATGTTAAAACTTTATTTCACATAGAACCCAGACATGGTAGACTAGCACAAAATGCTACCCTTGGGGCCACCAGACATGTTAGTTCACATGAAAACTCAACTAGTATGAGTCCAAATTAAGCGTGGAGCTTCATACACTGGCTGCACATGTCTAGCGTCACCACTGATTTACTTATATGTACTGACAATATATACAGGCAATATATGAGAGGTAAGAAAATGTTTGGAGGCAGCTTAATTTGCAAATGTGGTAGTACTCCATTTACTTAGACATGAACAACCAGTAATAGGATAAACATGCATATTTCCAGTGTTGATTAGCTTCCCATGGCCTTGATCCATTTTCCACTCAAGTCAAGGGGAATCTTTCCACTTTCTTCAAAGGCAGTTGGCCCACATCCTCAGTAACAAGCATACTGCACTGAACAGCAATGGCTCTCCTTGAGAAAAGTATTAAAGGATTTGTACACAAGGAAAAATGAGCCTAAGATGTCCTGGAAGCATATTGACAAGATAACTGCCATGAGAAATGAGCAACTAGATTAACTGCAAACCACATTCGGGAATTTGGAGACACAGGGATTCAAATTTACAAAGTAAAACACACTACCTGTTGCACTGAAAAAATAATTATTCTGCTGGCAAATTTAGTCCTTCAGGTTAGATAAACCTTACCTTTTCCAGCTTAACAGTATTTTCGTCTTACTGATCATGTAATTTCAGCAGGACATTTATTCACATACTGGTTTTAATAGTGAAATTGAGCTCATCAAACCAGAAGGGGGATGCTTTTCATTGGATTGAGCTAAATTAGAACAACAGCATCTTTTCATCACTGAAACAAGGAACAGTAACAATTATGGTTGGAAGCGGAAGACTGATTTTCACATGTCTTTGGTTCCCAAATGTTACTTTGACAAGAAGTAATTCATGCTCAAAAAAAAAAAAAAAAAAAAAAAAAAGCTGACAAAATCTCTTTCTATTTACATTTTTGGTCAATACCATTCACAAATTCAAGACTGTACGTTTTTTCATCAAAGTAATTTTCTAGAAAATCATCCATGTCTAGCCACTGCATATATTAATCACTAACATTAGTTCACTTGCCCCGTCTTAAGATTAAAAGAAAGAAAATCCTGCCATCTACACAGCTGACTACCACAGAAGACAACCAAAACGATGATACAGTTTAGTTGTATGATATACTGAAAATTGGTTTACAAGGGTTATGTGCCCAAGCGTAACTAGTGCAGAGCAGAATACAGGTCAGCAGGTAATACACTGGGTCTGACATCTATGTACACCACACTACTCTGTATATTAATGGTAAAGAACAGTGACAAAAAAAATTTGGAAGGCCATCTAGTGTTATTAAAGGGAAATGCAAGATATTTAATTGCTTCAAATACACACATCTGTTCTATCATGGAAGGACTAAAAAATTCACAAGTATTGACCTTTGTTTCAAAATAAACTGATCATCACTACCTCTAGAACATCACTGACATTTTGCAAGGAAATTGTATTCAATTTATCTGTCACAAATATATGAGACTTTATCAGAAAATGATGGAAGACAATATTACAAAAAGGAAAACACACACAAAAAAGGCAAAAAAAGTGAAATTGATGTCATTGTAAGACTTTGGAAACTAAGATTAAAATGTCAAGATGCAACAAAATATAACTTTCCAAAATAAGAAATCAGGAAGATGGTGTGATACCAAATCTGAGTGAGGAAAGACAAATTCATCCAGGCACAGTGTAACAGCATAGTAATGGAAATGTATTAACTGTAAATGTGTTCTGAGCCTGAAAGAATGCTGATTTTATAGCTACTACAATTGTGAGCAAATGAAGAAATGAATAAATAGTACCTATTACACACTTCTTTATTTCTTTCCACTAAATACACACACAAGTACTCTTACTCACTATATAGCCAGAAGGAACTGTTCTGATTACCTGGTGTTACTTTACAAAATAATACAGGCTGCAGAACCTCAGTGTACTCATCATATACATAGCACAAAAAAAGAAAACAATGATTTTCATGCCTGTGTTTATTGTTTGTTTATCCACACATGAAAAACTTTCATACATATAACACAATTTTCTGTTTTCCATATAAACCATATTATCCTAGCAAGAAATTAAACTGAAAGAATCATTGCAAAGCAGTAATAACAGTATGTTTCCTTTACAGTATAGTGCTCACTTTTGCTGTAAAACTATACAGTTTTTACTTCAGAAGTGCTGGGAGGCAAACAAATTACTTTAGTATTTATCTAAGATTATACACCAGGCTAATGGCTACAGCAGCCTTATATTTAAATTAAGTATTTAAAGTTTACAGCTCCAGGCCTATGATGGTATATAAAAATTCCTCTTAAAAAGTACAACTGTTTTGTGATTTGACTAATGAACTCAAACTGTTTTGTGATTTGACTAATGAACTCACAGTGGGATTTATAATGTTTGTAAAACTTGTTTTTTTCTTATATATTTCATCGTAAATTATAGCAAGGAAAGAAAAAGAAAAACAAACAAACAAACTAATACAGCTTCATTAATTAGTGCCAGAATTTACTGTAATGTTGTTTACTCCATTTAACTTTTTCTGTTAAAAATGAGCAAATTCACAATGTAACAAGCTTTATCAGTGGCATCACTCAAGTACAACAAATCTGAAGATAGGAAGAAGTGTTCTGCAAGGCTGATGCATGTTAAAGAGATTTTTTTCCCATTAGAGTGTACCTTCCAGCCATACATCTGCTAAAGGACAGACACAAGCCAAAACAATGAACCCACATCTGAAATGATGCAGTTTCATTATCTGATTCAGAATTAAATAGGTCACTGTTTTCTGGTTCCAGTCTGACAGGAGGAAGATGGCATCATAAGAATTTCACCATTAAGATAGATATCAGAAATGTCACAAGAGAAGGTAATGTTTTTTGTACCAAATATGAGTTCTAGGCCTGATATCACCTTGAATCCAAACTCCCATTTCATGTTTAGATCCCCATACTACTGAACTTCTAAAACATTTGCATTGTTTTGTGATAAAACTACATCCAAAGCAAGAGAAAAACAAGGGATCTTCCTTCTGTAGTAGATAAAACATGAGGCCCCATTCCCTGAGTACTCACGGTACCTGAGTATTCACACCACCACACCACAGCGGAATCCCCAGTGTGGCTCCTCCTTTGGAAGACCTAGACTTTCCTTCACAAGTGCAGTGAATGCTCGTGCAGTAGCCATCCAGACCAACTCTCAATACATCCAGCCACCTCCACCTACCTTTTGGCTTAGAGAGACAGCTTGCACTCCCAGGGAGGGCACCCACCACCATTAACGCCAGCAAGCCAAACCCTGGGCTGCAACAATCAAATCTGTGCAGCATGTCCAGGGCATTACTGTCCGGGGCAATACCCATTGGTTGTACCAGGTGCTCTGCCTGGTGACACATGCCCACTTTCCCATCACCTTGGCTTTAGCCTGCTTCCATACACCAACGAGTTCTCTGACTGCTCAGACCTCTTTGCCCTCTCCCAGCAGCTGTAAAGATCAAATCCATCAGTGTCACAATGCTGTTCTCTGCTATGTATGAGCTGCCTACTTTCAGAGTAGAGGGTAAACACCAAAAATGGTTCCATCCAATTACAAAATGCTATCTCCCCTTCCATTTCCTCTCCTGTCTTTTTTTCTCCCCAGTTTTATCTATAGAATTCCCAGTACCATGCTTTATTCTCACCAAGTTCCTGTCTGTTGCCTCAGTGGGCTTTGGTTGTTTGCCAATGCCAATATAAAGTCCATTCCCAATGAGCAATTAGGTAGGTAGATAAAAAATGTAGGGTACAAGAGAGTCTCCTCAGGGGTTCAGGCCAGAAGAGTCTTCAGGGGACTTGGCCAAAGTAGCAGGGGAACAAACTTAGGACTGGTGTCACATCTGCTAGAACACCTGCTTCCATGCTACATAACCAATGCTACATGCCAAGGTACAGGTGTACATCACGGTGCTGTTTTCAGTAGCTTTCTTAGTTCTTCTGAGCAGGAGGGCCTACTGGAAGAGAGCTTCAGCCCTCTGTGGGTGACATGTTAGCAAATGCAGGATTTACCAGACTAGCCCAGCCATGACAAGGAGGTACAAAATACTCTGGCAACCATCATACCATACCAAACCCTGAGAGAGATGGAACTGCTCAGAGGTCAACATCTCTCCTCATAGTATGACTGAGATTACTAGGCTTATTGCTAGCCAGGTTGTGTCTCAGATGAGGGAACCCGGGTATTACTAGGCTTTAAAATGTCTCCACAGGAGACAAGAACTCTTATTATAGAAATGGGTTCACAAACTACTAGTCTCCTTCATTAAAGATTTCCTGGTCTTGCCTTTTCATCACCTTCACTAGCCTTTTCCATTTCTCTTTCAACAGAGGCAGACACGCCATCTCTGGGGCTAATGTTCCTAATTTTAATTACAGTATTGCTTATTTTCTGTCCCTTCAACTTACCAATGTTTGTCCCATTAACCTATAGAAGGGTCTGTGATTCCAGGCTTATTTCAGACCCCTGGTGAAAGAATGGTCCTAACATATCATGGTTAATAGTCTGGAAATGGTGCCTTATCTGGCAGAAAAATACCCAGAGCAAGTGGAGCTTAGAAATTCTAGTAGTGATTGGCATGTCTGTGTCTTGTTTCATGCACAGCCAACTCTTCTTTGGCTTTTTTCTGATTCCATCTGCAAAAAAGGATCAGGCCACAGCGAAAATCTAAGTGGTGGAAAAATTTGCTGTGGAAAGCAGAAAGCAGTGATGCCAGGAGCAGATACAATGATTCTGAGCTGATATTTTGTGTGTGAACTTTCTAGGCTGCTTTCTACAGAGCAAATGAAGGTGATTCATTCACATGAGTGCTGGGCAACCAGGCTTAGGGGATCTGACCTACCTGGAACAACAGAACAGGTGATACCTACTTCTGTAGGGTTCTTTCTTGTTCTGAGTCAAAAGAATGGCTGCAAAAATGCTCTTAAATTCTTCTATCCACTGACAGAGTAATGCCAAAAGAAAAAATAACAAAAGGAAAAAGACATACCATCTTTCTCTAGAATGTATGCATTTGGACTAGCCACCCTTACCCTAGTTCCACAATGACCAACTGTTTTCAAGGTATGTTAAGTATGCATCATAAACAGAAGTGCCTTGAGGTTTTTATGCATCACACTGGGAAAGTGAGGCTGAGCAGTAATTTCTTGCCCAATCTATTTGTTTGAGAAAAGCACAAAAGACATATATTTTAGTATACTTAGCATGGATAAGTTTCTTGCATCTGACATGCATCATCTTCCCTTGGAGAAAACCCTCCTCTCCGGAACTTCGACTGGTATCTGATCCAAACATGTCAGGGCTATGAGCTGAGCGTGGAATCTGCGTTCTCCCTTACAGGTAAATACACAGTTGTACGATTTTTGAGGACCACATAAGGATGTATGGTACAAGAGAACTTCAGAGATAGGTAAGATCTCAAAAAGTGGATTTCCAAAGATCTTCTTGGCAAAGCATAGAAGTGAATGGGGTGCTCTGTAGGCTCAAAAGGATCTACGCAGACAGCAGTACCAAAATTGGGACCACCCTTACTATTGCCTTAGTGTTGCAGTGCTAATACACAATCTCATTGTCCAGTAGGATTTTAAGGTAAGAGCAGGAACGAAACCACCCGTGATGTTCTAAGCAGCACACACAGTTCCAGGCTGTGTAGCTTTTTATATTCATAAAGTGCATAGTGTATCATCATATGCAGTAAAAGCAAATGGATGTACAATTAGTTAAACGAGAGATGTACCATAAATATACTACGTAACTGTAGCACATATTTCTTTCAAAGTAGCACTGGGATTTTGTATCTAACAACAGCTAATAAGCAGAAGTTTGTAGGTCTGTACCTTGGTCTCTTCTACCACCACAAAACATTGTTTAATTCAGGACACAAGTGAATGTGTTGTTCAGGTCACAAATATGCTCCACAAACATTTAAACAAGCTTTTGGACATTCATATAATACCAACAGTGAACCACACAGAGCTGCCTGTACCCATGGGCCGTCTCTGATACCCACCCAGGTAAAACTGGCTTGTGGCCAATGCTCAGCAATTCTCTGCAACAGCCCCTCAAGTGCCAGCCCAGCTCTACAAATTCCATCAGTGTCTCCCATGACACAGGGGACAGCAGTCATCCCAGCTAATTCCTCCGCTAGCACAAGACTGCTTTCAATCAAGCAAAATTCTGAATCCAACTGCTGGCACAACTTCAGAAGTTGTGCTATCACTTTCCCTGAGCTATTTATATCTCAGGACATTCTTGAGTACTAATGCCTTGGTGTTCTTCACTTCCCTTTGATCATGCTGTAATGAAGTATTTCCTGGTTTGACATAAATACTTTATCATGACATCACCAAAGAGTATGGAAAAAAAGCAGAAGCTCCAAAGATTTTACTAGCCAGGTGTATTTCAATGTGCATACATGCAAAGCAAGGGAGAGATTGAATCAAAAGTTATGTTTGCATTATTTGCAAAATAGTAAAGTCTTATTATGAATTACCACATTACAATCTATTTAATTCTGATGTACTATGCCTATTGCCTTGAGTTTGTTTGTTTGTTTGTTTTTGGTTTTGTTGTTGTGAGATTATCAAATGTAATTTCACTATGAAAACAGTGGAAAAGCAAATTTCTGACCGACAGGGAAGGGACATGATAAACAAGTCAGATATTTGCTAGAAAATTGGTATTTCCAATAGCAGTACAGGGCTTTCAATGTTCACAGAGTGGCTAAAACTTCCTTTTTACTTTCCTCAGGTGACAATTGCCTCACTTGCAGAACAGTAGAGACAACTTAGATTTTAACATTTATATATTTACATTTCTACACATTTCTACATTTTTCTATATATTACATATAAAAATCCACAACCATACCAGGCTAAATACTAATGTAGTCATATATTTATATGAGAACTAAATCCTATTGCAAAATTTTTCTTAGCACCTTTGGAAACAGGAAGTTATTTGAATTGAATTGCACAGGTGGAACTCAGGGCTGGAAAGGAAGGGCAATTTGTGTTCACAGTGAACATTCAGGTTTTTTTTTAATAAAATTACTAGTTATTACTTTTCTCATTGTATATGTTTTTAAAAGATTAAAGTTCTTTAAATGCTACTACTCACTGAAAATGAAAATAGGGGAGAAGAGCAATTATTGTGTGATTTATGGTCTCATAAAAACTAATATATATGTAAAAAATCATGAACAAGAGAGTTTTTAATCCTTTTGCATCTTGCTGAAAAATCAAAAACTTGATTTTAAGAAATTGCAATGATGAAGTTCAGTTTTGCTTTCAGGTTGGACAAAAAAAGATATCAGCATTTTTGATGGAATTCTATTTAAATTTAGATATGATGAAAGAGTCTAGCACTCTGATTTTTTGGTGTAAATAAGGCATTTCAGCATTCATGAGTCAACTTTTTTTTTCAGTGCATTAAATAAAATTGAAGTGTTCTCTTTTAAGCAGATTCAAATGAATGTTAAGATTTATTTGCCATACTGCAGTAATGCTTCCTAAGACTGGTAATTTGGGGTTTCATGCCTTATCCTTTCACATTGGGCTCCTTGGTCAGCCTTTAAAAAAAATCACTGATCTCACCCAGAAAGTAGAAAGTGCTCTCCCCTCATTCACTGAGCATTTTTTAAAACCCACTGACAAAGTAGCATCTCTTTGAGTTGGTGTTTAGGACACTGCCTTGGGACTCAGTCTCCCACCCTTTCTAGAGTGCATAACCTATCTTAGGTGAGCAGCTGGCAATTACAGACATCCTCAGAAGAGACTGAGTGGAAGAAGGCACTTGTAGGACATACAGCCTACAAGCAAAGAGGTGGATTTAGGCGGACTGGATGTTCATTGGAGACTTTCCTAGCCAGTCAAAGGAGAAAAGGCTGTGTTGGAATGAAACATCCTGAACCTCCTTTTGTCAGCCTCACAAGCACAACCTAACCGGCTAGGAAATGTAAACAGGTTTTTTGTTAGTTTGTATACTTTTTTTTTTTCCCCCAAGGTGCAATGCATTGATTCCCTCTGCCAACAGCCAGGCAGCTAAATTGTCTGGATTACACCTCCTGTAAAAAGATAAGGAAGCCCTTCTAATAAAATGAACAGTCCTAAGGTTCTGTCCTAGCAGCTTATTAAAACTCATTCCAGCTTCAGCTGGAGTGAAAGGAAAGCATATTAGCTACTTTAATGAGAACAAGATGGAGATACTAATTATTAGGAGGCAAATGATCCCTTAAATCATATACATGATGAGAGGGCAAGACAATAACATAATGAGCCAACAACAACTCTGTGCAAGAAAATAAAGTAATTCTAGATACAATTATGTACCTCTGCCACCCTTTTCATTTCTAATAAAGATCAAATATTACTATAAAAATGTCAATTATCTGTCTTAAACTTCTCTCCTACAAGCATCATGCTGAAGATGTATGTATAGAACTTAAGGAAGTAGCAAAAGTAACATCTCATTTATCAGTAGTTTTACTCAGGATCTTGTGGAGGACACAACTGATCCCACTGGACTAAAGAACAACGACAACAAAAAAAAAGATTCAAAGAGGACCCAGAGAATTACAAAACTCTGACTTAAGAATTTCTGAATCAAAACAATTTGCAAACATCCAGAAAATAACACAATGAATGAAAATAGACAACTACCAAGAACAGAACATAGTTTTTGTTTGATGGATTATCTTGGTGAATTAGAGGAAAGAAGTGGTTGTGATATATCTTGACTATTGTAGAGTTTCTGACACCATATTACATTATCATAGACAAACAAAGGAGACACAATCTAGCTTCAGTAACCTGTGAAAGCAAGAAATCTAGAAAATTCATGGAATAGCCCACAGTACATATGTGGGTGCTCCTGGCATGTTCCCATTACCTGGAGACCTCAACCAAATGCCATTTTTCTTGTTAGGTCACGTTGCAAGAGGGGAAGTAGTACCCTTACAAGGATGGCTTTGTGCAGAGCTCTGGATGTAGAAGGCAATTTAGAGTCATAGACTCATCTAGGTTGGAAAAGACTTTCAAGATCATCAAGTCCAACCAGCAACCTTACCTAATGATTCCCATCACTAAACCATGCCCCTTAGTGCCACGTCCACACATCTCTTAAATACCTCCAGGGATGGGGACTCCACCAGCTCTCTGGGCAGCAACTTCCAATGCTTGACCACCCCCTCCGTGAAGAAATTCTTCCTAATGTCCAATCTAAACCTCCCTTGGCACACTTGAGATCGTTGCCGTGCATCCTATCACTTGTCACCTGAGAAAAGAGACCAACACCCTCCTTGCTGCAACTTCCTTTCAGGTAGTTGTAGAGAGCAATAAGGTCTCCTCTCAGCCTCCTCTTCTCCAGACTAAACAACCCCAATTCCTTCAGCCACTCCTCATAACACTTCTTTTCTATTCTCTTCACCAGCTTCATTGCTCTTCTCTGCACACACTCAAGCAACTCAATAGCCTTCATGGGTTGAGGGGCCCAAAACTGAACACAGTACTCGAGATGTAGTCTCACCAGTGCCGTATACAATCACTTCCCTAGTCCTGCTGGCCACATTATTTCTGATGCAGACCAAGATGCCATTGGCCTTCTTGGCCACCTGGGTGCACTGCTGGCTCATGTCCAGCCGTCGACCAGCACCCCTGGGTCCTTTTCTGCTGGGCAACTTTCCAGCCATTCTTCCACAAGCCTATATTTCTGCATGGGGTTTTTATGACTCATATACAGGACCTGGCTCTTAGCCTTGTTGAATGTCATGTGATTGGACTCAGCCCACCGGTCCCGCCTATCCAGATCCCTCTGCAAAGCCTTCCTACCATCAAGCAGATCAACAGTCCTACCTAACTTGGTATAATCTGTGAACTTACTGTGGGTGCATTTGTTCCCTTCATCCAGATCACTGACAAAAATGTTAAACAAAGCTGGCCCCAATACTGAGCCCTGGGGAACACCACCAGTGGCTGGCCTCCAAATGGACTGAACTCCATTTACTATGACTCTTTAGGCCTGGCCATCCAGTCAGTTCTTTACCAGTGAACTATACACCTGTCCAAGTCATGAGCAGCCAGTTTCTCCCAGAGAATACTATGGGAAACAGTGTCAAACACTTTACTAAAATCCAGGCAGACAACATCCACAGCCTTTCCTTCATCTACTAAGTGTGTCATCTTGTTACAGAAGGAGATCAGGTTAGTCAGACAGGACCTACAATTTAGAACTGATATTCCAAATTTGGAGGCAATTTTTATTCCTAGTGCTTTCAGCATAGCAATTCCTGCTTTTCCTGTTTCTGCAGTTCTTCCTACTGACTGAAATCGCTGCTCAGTCCATAGTGTGGCAGAAGAGATATTTGGATAAGCATTTTCAGAATTAGGCCTTTGTTCACCTCACTGATGCGGCAGGATTCTAAGAGGATTCATACTGATTCATACAGACATTTTTTTTTAATATGAAGTTAAATTACTTAGGTATTAAAAATGAATCACTGATGCCTTTTTTAAATTCGCATTACTGCATACTAATGTACCACCCAAACTGCTCATCCCTGCTAAACATTATCTACACTCGGACTTGCAAAATGCCAATATCTTCCTCCATACTCACCTTCCTCGTACTCTCTTCCATTCTTGGATCAGAGCACAAAGCAATGGCACAAGGCAACAACAGATCATGAGCCATCTCTCTCCTAAATGCAGCTCAATAGACAAGCAACAGTGAACTTGCCATTTGGAAGTATTTGTTCAAAGCAGTTGTTAGTAAGTGTAAAGCTTGCTGCAGCTCTAGGAATTACCTCCAGGCCATCTGGCTTCATGCCCAACCTCTCCATGTGAACTTCCCTGAAAATAAAACACCAGAAAGTATAAAAATGTATTGACTTGTCTGCAGAAAAGCTTTGCAGGCTGTTTGCTTTCTTGTAAAGTAAAAAATAACAAGGTTGATGTGAGCAAACAGAAAGACATAAAGAAGCTAAGACCTGTCAATAAAAAGACAAAGCATTATTCAGCTGAAAGTCATTCCACTGGGGATTATCTCTAAAAGCAAGCTTTGCTTTTGACATCATGTATTAAAAAGTTGCTTGAACTTTTCTTTAAAAAATGTGGTTATTTACAAGACTACATGAAAGAGAGGATCAGAGAGCATCTCAGAGCAATTATTATTTGATTATTTAAAAAATCATCTAGTAGTTGTGGATGTGTGAAGAACAAAACTTCATGTCTGTGATGCACTGGTGAGCCCAGGCTTGTATTGCCCAAGTAACTACAAATTCCTAGTTTCTTATCATTCTTGTATTGGGGAAACTAGTTTACCCTTGCAAAGTAAGCCAAACAGTGTTCCTGTACTGGAGTCACTCTGCTCTCTGTTCAGTACTCTATCGAAGATTTTCATCCCCAAGTAGCTCATATTGCTAAAAGGTAAGCCAGTGAGTGAAAGTCAATATAGCTCCACTTCATACATGGGCTTTGATTAAATTGAGTTCCCCTGTGTTACAGAGATATTACTAACAAGTTTAAGTGGACAAAAGCATAGCTCTAATTCTGTATAATAAAACCCTTTTAGGTGTGATTCATATTCCATATGATATCTCATCTTGTCTTGCCTTACGAAAGTAGAAAGATTAAAGTTACTTAAGTATCTGAATTATACAATAAAAAAAAAAAAAAAAAAGGAAAGAGGCCTGCTATTTGCCAACATGGGTTTAAGTATGTATATATAACTGCAAACATACTGTTGGGTTTCAGCAGTTATCAGGATAGTACAGACTTGATAAAACTTATTACCTACCCTGTACAAATCAACAACCTAAAACTATAGAACTGAAAATAAATATCTGAATGATGGAGTGTTAGCTTTGAAATTTGCCAAGCCTAGTTCTTCTTGAAAAATCCTTTACCTTAGGAAGACTTTCTAGACCAACGTAAAGGTGCTGACCTTACTTGCCATAAGGAGGGGTTCTTTGAAAAGACTGCTGGGAGTCTTTTATTTCTAACTGAAGTTCCAACCTGCTAACTTAGCTATTTCTTTTTTTATTTTTATTTTTTCGAAAATGTGGCAAAGATGATAATGCAGAAGGAAATCTTCCTCAGTCTTTTTGTCTTCAAATATTGGGGAAAAAAAAAAGTATCTGCTGTTATAATTAATAGATAAGCCAGATCATGATCCTACAAAGAGTTTGATCACTATTACTAGTTGTCCTATTCAGGTCAACTGACTTACAAGTGAAATTAAGTATGCTTGTAGCAGTATATTCAGTAGATGTATATTATAGTTTGTTATCAACACATTTAGTAAAGATACTAATTAATTGTCTGTTAGAATAGATTATTTCGCACATTATTAAAAACGTAATTAAGAGTAATCTGTGATTGGGTGTAATTAGTATTATCAAGAAACTATTAACAGCATTATAAAGTCAAGATTTCTGTTCTTTTCAAAGTAGAAAGCCTAGAAGATATGATACTTTATCCAGAGTAATTACATGTATATTAGAGCGTATCTTCTCATTGTAAGGACAATCAAAATCAAAGAGACCTCAAATTCAAATCATGTGAAAAAAATATTGCTACCTTCAGGCAACTTATAGCCATGTTGCGCTGCCCAGAAAGCATTAGCCAGATGAGCTCCTAAAGTTGTACATCACTTTTCAGGAAAGCCATTCCTCTTTTTGCACTCCAGAATGCTACATATATGGTTCCTTCGCAATTAAGTTCATGCCCAGCAGAAGCTGGCTGATATTGATGTCTCAAGCTAATTTGTGCCCATTATTATTATTACCACAGTCCATGTTTAATTTATGGTCTAATAATATTTACAGGGCACAAACAGATGGGAACCCATTGTACTCTCTGATACATATACCCATAGACAGACAGTCCCTCCACCTAAGGTCATACAAAAGCAAGATCCTTATTCATAAGGAGATCTTAGAAGGAAGGCTACAGTGTTCCATAAGGCCTCATTAAAGCTAATGAAGGTTTACCTGCTTACAGCTCATCAGAGCTGTTTGATAGTAGAAGAAGAAAAGTGGGGTGAAAGCAACCACATATTTCTTTATTGTGAACAGAGTCCATTGTCAAGGTTACCCTGCACTCCTCAGTATAAAACATTAATTTCAGTTTGTGCATAATTTTACCACATTTTAATTATATTTTCAATCTCAAGTTGAAATCTTCTGGGAAAAAATATCAGTTTGAATGAATTCATACAACTCCGAAGGAAAAAAAAAAAAAGGGAGGGGGGAGTCTAAATTGCTGTTTATTCCTAAAGGTATGATGACCCTTTTCTTTCATGAGTTCTGCCAACACCACAATTTAAGGTGGGGATATAGGGGGTTGGAACTAGATGATCTTTAAGGTCTCTTCCAACCCAAACCATTCTATGATTCTATGATTCTATGATTCAAATTTCAGTAGGGTTGAATTTTAGCCAGAGGTGTGCATTCAACTATCTCTGCAAATATACCAGTGAGTTTGTGCATGTGTATCCAACAGAACAGGTAATGAAAGCTATATTTCCGCAAATTCCAGAGCCTACAACATCGGGGTGAGGAAGACCTTTTCAGTCTGATTAAAAATACAGAAGGGAAACCAGTCAGCCATGAAGATGCATGGAGAGCATTAGAAAAAGAAAACTGGATGAGGAAGAGAGAGACTGGGACTGAAAAACAGAGGTATAAAAGGAAAGTGAGCACTGGGAGTGGCAATATAAGAAACGGTCAGCGAGCTACAAGACTGGGTGAGTCTGGGGGCATAACTGGCAATGGGAGAAAGGGAAGGAAGCAGGGAAAGTGGATAGGGCTGGGAGAGGAAAAATGAGGAATAGCTGCAGTAGTGCAAACGAGAAACACTAAAGAAAAAGGTTTGCAAATAAAGATCTTGGAAAGGACTGGATAGGGAGGCTGGGAAGACTGTTCTGGGGGTGAGGATCAGGACAAGGGAGAAGCTGGGAAGGAAATGGCAGAACAGGTTTTGGAGAATAGGAGGTACAGTATATTTAGGACTCATTCTAGGATGAGGGGGATAAGAAAGATAGAGATGACAAGATCCTCCTGCCTCTGCTATAAAAAATTTCAGGGGTTTCTACAGGGAACCGGAAACACTTGTCCCCCAGGGACAAGCACACTTAAAAGATACAGATCTTCATACTGCATCATGTTTGAAGTACCAGTACTAGCTGTTGCCAAGAATCCCAGCATGCATGCATTTGCAGAGGAAATGTTATGTTTCAAAACTTTCTTTAGGCACCAGCATCCAACATGCTTTCCAGAAGTGGGAGGAGGTATAAACATAACTTGCTGGAGTCAGAGCCTCTCAAGAGTCTGAGGCAGATCTGTGTGAGATGCTTACAGCAGCTGCTTTTTCTCACAGAAATGAAATGCTTTCATTTTTAAAAAAACAGTAGTTGTCCATGGGCCCCAAGTTAACTATGGTTTGTATATAACTTTCTCCATTTGTCATCAGTTTCTTTTGTTGCAGGACATTGTCAAAATCCTTTATTCTAGCTTTTCCTGTGGATTGAGGATTTTGCTTTAAACACACAGATACATCTATTTTTGCTGGGTTTGTGTGTATTTTCATTCATATTGTCAGGATTCCAGTGCATTAGCATCCACACAAATGAATGGATTGTTCTGTGGACACCTGAAACTAGTGAATCCTGGCTTCTGGTGTACTTTTTGTTGTGATTTACTGTCTTTGGAATGTAAGAATGTGCAAGTTCCACTCATAGTTGGGACAATAAAGAGGTCTCCTGCTACTAACTTAGGAATTCATTTTTCCCAGGAAGTCCAGGAAAGACTTCTCCTCTTTCTTATGCTGCCTATTTGCATGAGACACTCAAATCGTAATGATCTTCCCATTGCTGAGCCAGAGTAAAGTAGCTCTAAATTTACTGCGAAAGATTAGTTGAGAATGGGATAGCCAAGCAGCCAGATTGCCTGAGCTTTTTCTCCATAGAAAAACAGGCTGAGAAGCCATGGCCTGTATTCAAAGGCTGTAAATGACAGAAACTGAGATGATGCCCAGGATGTTTTTGCTTTTGAGGTAGACCATTACGACGTTTACAATATAAACAACAAAGTATGATTTTGTATGGAGCTATCAATAAAACAAGAAAACCCAAAGTACAACATGACAATTTGTGTTTGCTGAAAGTTTCAGGACCCATGCCACATATATTCATTTACTGACTTCAGCTTTGGCTGTTGTCTACCTGAGATACCAATTCTAAGAAAAGGAGCCAAAAATGGTCTGGCAACCTCAGGCTCTTTCTACTTTTTTCCCCTCATTATAGCCAGAGAAAGAGGTAGCATCCAGATGGAGTTGCTTAAAAACCTTAGCTATGCAAGGTATCCAGTGAGAGTAAGATAAGGCATCAGGTAAGACAGACATGCATGCAGATTGTTGTTTTACAAATCTCTTTTCTCTAAGAGCTTTAGTTTCAGTCTTAAACAAAAATTAGTATGTCTTTATAATGCTCCTTAAACATTATACACTGCTTCTTGTTCTTGTAGAAACAGGAATGACAGGTGTCAGTGTCATGGTTTTGGCTGGGACAGAGTTAGTTTTCTTTGTAGAGGCTCACACAATGCTGTGTTTTGGATTTTTGATGAAACTAGTGGTGGTGGTTTTGGTTGTTGCCGAGCAGTGTTTGCACAGAGCCAAGGACTTCTCTGCTTCTCGTGCTGCCCGGCCAGCGAGGAGGCTGGGGGTGCACAAGGGAGGGGACACAGCCAGGACAGGTGACCCAGACTGACCAAAGGGATGTCCCATACCATGTGGTGTCATGGTCAGCAATAAAAGGTGGGGGAAAGAAGGAGGAAGGGGGGGACGGTGGGAGTGATGGCGTTTGTCTTCCCAAGAAACCATTACACGTGATGAGCCCTGCTTTCCTGGAAGTGGCTGAACACCTGCCTGCCCGTGGGAAGTAGCAAATGAATCCCTTGTTTTGCTTGGCTTGCGCGCGTGGCTTTTGCTTTACCTAGTGAGCTGTATCTCAGCCCATGAGTTCTGGCACTTTTACCTTTCTGTTTCTCTCCCCATCCCACCTGGGGAGGGTGAGTAAGTGAGTGGCGCTGTGTGGTGCTGAGCTGCCTGCTGGGGCTAAACCACAACAGTCAATATTCAAATCCAAAATCTAAATAAATACTACTCAAAAGAAGACAATCTCAGGGGAAAACAAAACAAAACAAAACTAAACTAAACTAAACACAAAACTTTTTTAAACTTGGCTAAATAAAAAAGACAGATAATCAAAAGGATATAGTCAGAGATCAACAAGGTGATAAGGGTACAAGCATCCCTATTGCCATTTCCAAAAAGATGATGTAAAAAAAAACAGGTTACGTCTAATATTTGGGATTTGTAAAACCTCACAATGCCATAAAGTCTTGAGATTCACTAATTTCAAGCCTTTCCAAATCAAAACAATCGTATTTAAATGGTTACTAAATAAAATTGCAAGATATATAATCCAGAACATCTTGTTATCAGGATGTTGGTCGGTTTCTACAAGTAGATAAAGAACTCCATAGCAGGAAAGTTCACTTATGTCTGTTTATATGCATTATTAAAAATTAGTCCTTTGATACTCATTGTTGTTGATAACATCAAAGAAATTAAGAGACGCTAATAATCAGGGTTTTATTCTGAAGAGTAGTCTATCACTGAAAACAAACTCAAAGACAAGTTTAAACTCATAATACACTTTAAGGTATTTGTCAAAGTAAATAGCAGAGACTGACATATTTAGCTAAATCCTGACTAGAAAATAATAACTTTAAGAGAAAGTGATAAGGAATAACTAATGAAAACAGATTTTTGCAGCAGGCTGTTTCATAAAGACTGGTTGTTTGAAATGTTATGAAGTAGCCCTGGAAGCAAAATTTGAAAATGCTGTATGAATCTCCCAAACATGCATAAAGTGTAGACACACAGGTAAATAAAATATATCAAACATTACAAATAAAATATGACATCAGTTTATTATGAATCTTTGCCCTCATAATATTATCTCTGCCTTGTTGCTTTATTATTATGACCCAGGGTTTGTATTGGGACAATGTAATAGTTACAAACAAAGGCTGCTAGTAAGGGCTGAGCAAAAGTAAAGAAAATACTGTACAAAAATTTTCCAAGCTAATTAAAATTCTGCCTTAAAATTCTTAGTCGCGTTCAGTCCCCACAAGCACCTAGAGTTAATCATTATTTCAGAAGTGATCTTCCATGAAAAATACCCTCAAAACCAAAACATTTGCTCATAACAACTAGAATGGCCTATGATAATAGGCTATTAATAGCTATAAACTCCAACAGATGAAGAATGTTCAGTTCTACAGCAGTGAACAGTGCATGACCAAGTATCTTGCAATCGTATATGACGATAAATAACAGCAAAGTATACCAGTACTCACTTTACTGTAAATCCATTTATTTTATAATGACTGGATTGGTATCAAAATTATTAAGGTATTAACTGACACATTCAGGAGGATCCTGTCTCTGCTATCCTCAGACTTCTATTTGAATGTCTGTATTTAAATTAGAAAACAAACTAACTGGACAAGTTTTAGGAAAAAAAAAATCTCTACAGGCTATAATAACAATCCAAGTTATTCTAAGATCTTTTATTTCAGATTTTTTTTTCCCAAAACAAATTTTACGAAGGATATATATGACCATAGAGAGTCTTCAGTCCTAATGTCACAACAGGAAGCACAGCTGGATTCCAATGCAGAACCTCCAGATTCAGCAGTATCCATAGGCTGGTGGCATGGATAGTTGGAACTTGAGATCTCAGGTAGGTCCGAATGGGAAGTATCTTATTAGCTGAATTTACTCTAATTAGGTGGTGGTGGTGGTGGTGGTGGGTTTTTTGCTACACATTCTAGATTATTTAGCAACATTTTTTTTTTTTCTAGACACTGGATTTGTCAGAGCAAGAGACATTGTAATTTTTTTTTTTCTAGACAGAAAGAGGCTGTATAACAGGCTCTGTTTTGATAATTCACTTTGTAATAGTAACTAATACTAAAGAAAGTGAGGACATTGTGGGTATATTGGCTAAGACAGGGTCCTGCAGTACCACAGACAGACTGTAACATCCAAGCCGCTGTATTTTACTATATCAATAAGCTCTAAATGGAATTTCATATTCAGATTTTCCAGTGAAGCTAACCAAGGCACAAAGCCAGCTTGCACTTACCACTGTGTACAAGCTAAGGAACCTCACAAAACCTGGACCACTGGGGAACGCTATACAAGGCTGCAGTGGCAGTGATTCCTCGGGTAAGCTCACCTGGGAGTAGAATAATTTTTCTCAGGTGACAATGTACCTGAGCGTTGCCAAACCACCGCTGCAGTGTACTGATACTGTCTGAGGTGTTTCTGCAACCAGGACACAACTCATCTGAAACTCAGATGTGTTGCTTACAGATAATTCAGTTGACTGTGTGAAGTTCAGGAGTGTAAAACTTCACTGCCCCTTGCCTCGTTTCTTTCACAATCACATCCACATCCTTCCTACCGTAGCTACACCCACTCCCAAGTTTTTGATAACAAAACACAGAACAGAGCTTCCCAGCACTTACAAACTGTTGTCACGCTCACTTTCCTTTCATTCTCCTTTTCCTTATTACGTTACCTCTCCCTCTTTAGTTGGCTGCTGTCTGCTTGCTTTCTCTTCTGCTGTTCCTCCCTCTGCTGCCCTTTAGACAAATACTATTGCGGTGGTAGAAAAGTGTTTATATAAGTACATATATATTCCTGTAGGCAGGCTCATAATATCAGAATAAACTCCATTTTATGAGCATTTTTTGCATCTATACTAAGTAAAAAGGTTGACCAATCAGTACTCTTCTTCCTCTCCCTGGTTTCTCTTCCCTTTCCTTGCTTTTAATCTGCTCCCTGTCTCTCTCTTTTCCAATACCAATCAAAATACCTGGAAAACTCTGTTAAGCAGTTTTGTTCTGCATAGCAGTGGTCAGATTAAATTGCTCATGCAGTGTGGAAACCTGATGTTGCCCATCATTAGTCCAGGATGAAAGAGGAGGCAGGACCTATCCAATGGACCTTTATGAAGGGAATAGGCTTGGATGCCAATTAGGACCTGTGTTATTCCCATTCATATTGTCTTTCTCAGATTTCTCATATAAACTTTGGCTGATCTTCCACATTTTTTTCTAGGTTTAATTTCCTCTGCATATTTGCAAGAACAGTTAATTGCTGTATCCAGATGCAAGACTGACAAAAGTAATACTGTGGCAATAGGCAGGATTTGGAACCGACAGGCTTTAAGTAAAAACACGAGAAGTGAATCCCAGAAAAAAACATGCACAATCTATGCTTCATTATCCTCATATTTTTTTTAATACTAAAGTAGCATATGTGTATATGTTACCAGAGTCTTACCATGCCCCAAACTTTTACCCGGACCAAAACAGGAATTGAACCCAATAAAAACAAGGATTTATGCATTAATTACACCAAAAATTGTGAATTAGGAGAACCTTTTTTTTTAAGGTTGCAGACTGAAGCACTCCAAAAAAATACTAAAAGTGAGGGTTAACACTCTTATTTTAACTTTCTTGAGGTTGTATAACATAACTTTCATTTACTTGACTACTCTTTCTGCTTTTCCCAGGATCCACTCCTGGGTACAACTGTGCATGAAATAGGATTCTACACAACTAACTTTATTCACTGAGAAAGAGCCTGGGCGTGACCCTAGAGGATGGAGGTTAAGGGCAATCAAAAGAGAAATTTGGAATTTGGTTCTTAATCTTACTATTATTTCAAGTTCTCTGTAGAAAGTGGAAGAGCTGCAATAGGACAGACTGAGATACACTAAGATTTCAATACACTCTCTTCTCTTGGGGATGGAAGAACTGTTTTAAGAGGTTTCCAATCCAAACTCTAGCCACTCTAAGCATCCTACCCGTTGGGGTTTTGGCCAAAGAACCATGGAAGGATTATCTCCTTCATGTTCCAAAAGACATCAGCCTTTTCTTATGCATCTTTCCTATGCATACTTCATTTCAGAAAGACTAAAATGTACGGTATAGTAAATTTGACCTGAAATTATAATTTGGGTCAATCTCAGACTAAACATTTTGCACATATACATCTTGCTGAAAAGTATTTTCCCAGTCCTGCTTTTAAGTACATGTTTAAAAACTATATGAGTTAATCAGAGTAGGTAATCTCTGTCTTAGTTGACAGTATCTTGTAAAAAGCAGCGGAACCTCTCTATTATATTACAGGTAGTAACTCTATTGTCAACAAACGACAGTAAAACCTTAATCTGGATTTTATAGAATAGCATGCTCTAGATTTTATGCTACCATTTTAAACCATAGTGTACTAAAATAAAGAAAGCTATTTCCAAATTAATGAAAACAAAGATAATATGAATGACCATAGTATTTACTTCTGTCAGAGTGGTAAGCCCCACAGGTGTGTTCTAACCCTTTCAGCGAACATCTGTCTTGCCAATGTAAATTATAAGTCCCACTGAGTACTCTGTGCTTGAACAGACTAATATAGGAGGGTCCCTTTCTCAGGGATTTCTGGTCACTGCTGTAATTAATGTAATTAACAATAATAGCTGCACGAAACCCACAAGAATTACTCTCTCTCTCTGAAAAATTGTAGTTTGTTCATGTCACTGTAATGGATATATTTTCACTTCATTTTTAAGATCAGGGTTTGAAGTCTAACTCATTAGGATTTCAAAGTATAAAGAAACATTAAGGTATGCAACAAACAAGGAGTTCCTGGCTCCTGGTCCTGTAGCAATTGCCTGCCTCTGTAAGAGAATATTATCAATTGGAGAAGATCCCTTTGCATTTCCCTGAAATAAATATGTAGAAATTTTAACTGATTTGTGCTGTACTGGAATAATTCAGGAGACTACAGAATTGATCACATAGCTGATCTAATTGAAACACACAAATTACACAGTATTGCAATCAAATGAATAAAATGTGTGCTGTATAATTTGTGAGTTACACATATGCATATGTCAAATCAGATAAGCCTCAGCATGGGAACACAAAAGCATATCATGCTGTGGATTTTTTCTCATTCAAATGTTAACCTACAACCATCAGTTATTCTAGTATTGCAGTTACTAAAATACACAATTTTGGGGAAAAAAAAATCACTTGTTAAAATGCTCCAACAATATTTCTTAAGCCTGAAATGGAAATAGCCCTCCTACTAACCCTCTCCCTCTAAAATCTTATGATGAAATCAAACAGAAAATCTAAACTGAAAGTCTAAAACTAAGTGATCTAAAATAAAGTGACCCTTATGCAACTCAGTAAGACAATTATAAGTACAAGAATCAGAACTACACCCCACCACAATACAAAAAATTTACAATAATGTCACCTATGGTTGCCATCACAGTTCTCAATTTGTTTGTTCTTAATGGCAGAAGAATAAACCAAAGGCGGCCAGAAAATCGTACAAGGAAATTGAGCAGATTTTTTCTTCAGTTCAAAATATTATTTCTCTCTATTTAAATAATTCCTTCTACACACTAAAGAAAGGTCATGCTGTCCTCTGTTTAGATTTTGATATGGAGTATATGATACCTTACCTCCTCCACCAGAACTGTCAGCCTACATGAAAACATCAGAGTAAGGAAGACTTCGTGATAGGGTGCCTCACCTAATCCTCTTTTTTTGCGGGCAGGTGTAAGTGAGACTATGCAGCTGCTTCGAGCTTAAAACAGATCCTTTCATTCTGCAAGGAATTTCCCAGCAGCTTCCACATCCTTATCAGTACTCACCCTCTGAATCAAGCCCTTCAGCCAGGGGATGACAGATTCTACAAACAAAGAGATGATATTGTCATACCAGTAATGACCCTGTGAACAAAGTACAAAATGGCTCTGAGTTGCATGTTGAAGGGTGGGTGGGAACTGATCAACACAATTTTCTTCTGGTTTCTCATGGGGGTAATGTGGGTTTATAGGGTTTTTTTGTCTCCTTTGATTTTTTGATCAGCTTAGCCATTGTGTGGTTGTCAAGAACATATACCCTGCACTAGCTGTGCACAGAGCCACCCTTACTCATGCCAGGTATTGCTTTGTTCTCTATGTAGTCCATCTCTAACCACTCTAAAAGCCAAAAGATAATGACCAGGTAAGGTGGTACTCAATTTGAACAATAGTAGCATATTTTTACCTTGCAAGATGGAGAATAGGAGGGGGGAAAACAGCAGATGTGGAACTTGGATTGCTATCATAGAAATACCTTAGCTGGCAGTCCTTCTTAAAAAGTGAGAATCAGTATTTGATATATTGGTTTGCAGAAAGTCTCACTACATACATACACACTTTAATGTGAAGCTACAGTTGGATTGCCGGCATATCAAGGATCTTTATGAACTTAGAAAAAAACAAAGTCATCACTGAATAGCTGAAAAATGATATCATATATTTTGCTCCAACCTAATACATATTCTGATTCTACCAAACGCTCATAACCACACATAGAATTTACCAGTGATTTTTTTTCAGTCACATGACCAGATGGTGTAGTTTTTGCAAAATCATGTATTATTTATTGTACTTATTTATTACATAGTATTTTAGATATATAGTATATATGTATTCATACTTTATTATCCTTTTTCCATTTATAGTTTGGAATTTTTCCTTTAATTCAGAAAGGGTGCCATTGCTTATTTAAGACAGGAAATGTCAAACCGCAGCAAAAAGACCTAGGGCCCAGTTCAGTAGAACATGAAAGCCATTGCATATCAATAACAGGCTCTTGGGTTGTGTATCTGCAGAGCTTCCTGGTCATTAGAATTCTTGCTTATTACCAGGAAAAATGATAGGTCAGAAATAACCAAGTTCAGTAATCAAGATTAAAAGTGACCTCACAAACTACAATGAAATAATACTTGGAGGGTTTTTTTTTTTTTAAACTAGCTTCTAAAATCCACTGTAGATATTTAAATCTCTAAACATTCTGCAATGTTTTCTGGTTTTGTTTTTGTTGTTGTTGTTTTCTGTGTGAAGAGACATTTGAGTGTTCTATTTGAGAAAGTTTTATAGTGAAAACAAGAATAACTGACACTGGTAAAAGCCATGGCTTCTTTCTATGTTTCACTGAGAATGCTTAATATTTCAAAGCCTGGACAAGGCTTTTAGTTCTTCCTCATTATAATGTATTTATTTCAGCTAGAAAATGTTTCTACTATAAGACTTTAATCTCCAGCTTGTCTAATTTTAGTGGTTTGGGATTCATACCAGCAGGAACTGCTTCAAAAGTCAATATTTATTCTACATAAACAAAAGTTGTTGCACTGATCATTTAAATGCTTCACAAATTTACCATAATCAATCTCTTTGCAAGATATCTATTAAAAATGGTACTTCATTTTTTTTCTTGTGAATGGATATTGCTGACATTATTTTACTATATCATAATCAACATGATGATGATGTGGTTCTGTTGCTTTTTACATATTTGTACTTTATATAACATTAAAATTTAATTTCAAGGACATAGAAATTGCCCTTTTTTAGAGGGAGAACCAAGCACTAAGATACAGCTAAATGTGATGGAAGAGATGAAGTCCATACGGATTGTTTCAAGAAAATGTTACACTTACTGAGACATAGCATATCTCTAATAACAAGGATACATGCAAGCCAGTAATTAAACATTTTCATATAATTACATGAAATTAATCTAATACAGATATTCAAAGCAAACCATTTAACTGCTGGTGCAGATGTACCAGAAATGTACCAGAATCTTACAGTTTCTTGCACTCTGACACCTTTGGGCCAAGCAAAGAAAATATCAAATTCCAGCTCTGTATTAGAGATTCATAATTTTTGCCACCAATTTTCAATTATCCAAGTGGCTTTCTTTTCCTTATGTACCAAGAACTGTATAAATGCCTTGCTTAGTCTGGTCAGTTTGAGTGTCAAGCCTCCAACTTGGAGAACTGAAAATTTATAACCCCTGCCCAAATGTGTATGTCAGCTGACAGCATGCAAAAATTATATTATCTATTATCCACCTTAACATAGCAATGAAATTCCTACGAAATTTCTTTCTTTCTCATAGGTAGCTATAGTTTGTACTCAGACATTTTGATCAAGGGCAGAGATTAAAACATTACAGACCCCACACAGCAGTAGGAGATGGACCTCGCCCTTCCCACTGCCCATGCAGAACATCTAAAGAGGCATTGAACATAACACTTTCTTGTAATATACACTAGT
>VXAL01000373.1:247768-356145 GCA_013399475.1 Chauna torquata | reverse complement strand
TGCAGACTGCTCAAAACCTTGCACTTGATGAAAGGCGGGAGGAAGCCGGAGCGAAGGGAGTTTGCAGAGGACGGGATGCAACTCCGTGCTGTGCCTGGCCAAAGTTTGTGTCTCTAATTCAACTCTGAAAAATTACCTGGTTTTTGTCAGCCCTCCTGCTGCAGGGGGGACAGCAATGCCCCGCTCGGGAGGCCGGCGATGAGCGCCCTCGCTCCTCAGCTCCACGTGTGTCTTCCTGGGTTTGGTAGGCCCGGTTGCACACTGAGGAGACAAAATAAATCCATNCAAAAGAACCCCAGGGGCGGTTTGCCTTCTGCCCCCTCCCCCCCCCCCCCCCCCCTTTTTTTTTTCCAAAAAAAAAAAAACCACCGAAAACCGCACATAAAAAAGCCAGCACTGTGCTGCTAGTTGTGAAAATCTCGCATTCTTGTTGCACATTTGGAAAAGTAATACGAGGATTAGAGGCCTCCTGACAAACTCTTCCCTCGGAAGGATCAATTAGGTGATTCTGTCATTTTCTGTACAAAAAGGGGGCAAGTCCTTACCAATTGCAAGCAATTTTCTATTTTTCCTTTCAGGATTAATAGGAGCTTTTATCGATACGAGTTTTGGAAGGGAGATTTTTTTTTTTTTTTGGTCAAGTTTTGGTTCAGATTTAAAGGGAAAGCTTTAGAAAGTGGGTTAGAAAAGGAAAACAAACAGAAATCATAGTTAAGAGCGTATTTATCCAAGCACTGTAACTGAAATGGCATGAGCATTTTGTATCAACTGTCAGGAAAACCTAAACATCGTTGCATTTACATATCTGCTGAAGATCTAGGAAATAGTTGGGGAACATATGCACATCTCCTAATAGATTTACAGGCAAATGGATTGTAAAAATATTAACAAGGGTCGCTGTAGCTGGCTTAATTTCAAAAAGATCAGCTTAAATATATTGTTTCAAAAGACTCCTCTGCAGTGTTACATTATTTCCAGTCTCTTTGGTCTGGATTTTGAGGCTCTTTTGTCGTGGTTTTTTACACCTTTCTGACGAGCAGACGAGAATTTCGGTACAAGCAGACAGAATCGTGCGGCCCAAATTTTAGGTGCTGCTTAGAAACAGGCTGCGCTCTGCAGAGGTCTGTCCTCAAACTTTGGAGAGTATTGCAATAAAAACTTACTTTTTATTCTCGCTTCACCAGTTTTCTCGTGCCTTTTATTTTTAGGTGACCCACTGAGCGCCGAGGGGGGAAAGCAAATGTCGTTATCAAATACTTTGAAAGTTTCCTTTAAAGCTAACTTGGGGAAAGGCAAAGATCATCTCCTTTTTGCACGAGTTACTTAAAATCTTTATATTTTGCAGCAGGGCTGCAGACAAGTCTGCACATCTGTTAGCACACTTGCATTGACACATTTCCAAAACTTTTTTTTTTTTTTTTGCTATAATAACACTGAAATAAATAATTGTATTGTGCAGGAACTGCTCCCCCCTCCCCGCTTCCAGCACAATTTGTTTGATCCGTCCTGAGTGCTTTTATTTCCACTTCGACTCTGCTAATATCTCGACGCCGAGATTTCGGCGGCGCGATTTTACGGAGGACTGTTTACGAAGACAGTTTGAAAGTTAGTCTGTTTATGAGTCATTAACCTTTTCTCGCCGTACACCATTTTGAAAAGACACATTGGAGCCTGGCACGGACGTGCTCACCTCGAGCCGAGCAGCGCCGCTTCTCATTTACTTCAGCCATGGGACCGCTTCAGAGCGGACCCTGGCTGTACACCGAAGCGTACCTTTATTTTTTTTTCCCCAGGTCTTTTAAAGTTGTGGGTTTTTTTGGTTTGTTTGTTTTTTTTGTGGGGGGTGGTTTTTTGTTGTTTTTTTTTTGGGGGGGGTGTTGCTTTTACCTCCCTGTTCAGGTTCACGCTGTAGAAATCGGCTTTAGTGCAGGTTAAAGCAGCTCGCTTTTGGATAGCATCCAGCGTCGAGCCAAAAAAGTCCCAAGCACATGAGATCAGTCAGGACAAAGCGCTGCTTAAAGCAGAAAAGTTAAAATATTTCAGGATATACCAGGACGTGTTCAGAAGCCATTAGTGCTTAAAGCGATCCCCTGCCTCATTGTAGGTCCGTCCAGCGTCTGCTGTGTGTACCTTAGCAGATAAACTTGGACTTGACAAAAGGCCTTTTTTCCTCCGTGGCTCCCTCCGAGCAGGGCAGGGGAAGGACAGGAGGGAGCAGAAGTGTGGATTTATTATTTTTAATAGCTCGCAGGGACCTGTAGTTTTTATCTTTCTTTCCTGTGAGAGCTCTTTCTCGTGGGGGAGAGCAGCTCCATGTGCTCTGATTGTGCCTTCTCCCACTTTTTGAATCTACCGACTGCAAACTCGCAGCAATCTTTTTTTTTTTTTTTCCCTAAACTTTACTGAAATTTGAAACTATGATGTTTTCCAGTAGAGGATGGGGGGAAAAAAAGGAATGTGCCAATCATTGGAGTGATTTATTTTATTTTACCTTCTTAGGTTTTACTAATCATTCATAATACTTGTGATTGCTGCCGCTCTGCTGTGCTATAATGAAATATATTATGCCATTTTGGGCAGTTTCTAACAATCTGTGTTTAAAATAAAAATAAGTGCTGTGATACTACCTATAGACCGAAGTATTTACAATTTAAGGGCCGCTCCGAATGAGTGCAGTGAAACCTTTTGGGAAGTCAATAGATGCTCTTGAATTACGACAGGATTTTGCTGATAGATATTTCTACTATTGATTTCTCAATTTTTCGTAATTTTTTGAAAAGAAAATGTAAGTTGAAATAAAGTGTTGAAAGGATGTAAGATGTCTGTTTTAATAACATTTACGATGACCTGAAGTGATTTGGGTAGGAAACACACTCCATGGGATAATTAAAAAAAAAAAAGTTAGTTAATCTGAAAAATCCCCAGCGTTGTCTTGCAAGATTAGGCAATGGCTGGCTTTCGCCATGCTGGGGGAAGCACTGTGCAAATTACTTTATTTTTCCCCCCTGGAGGGCCCAATCCTGAGGACTGGAGCCGCTCGGCCCCTGGAAGCAGGGCTGGCCCCTGCACACAGCGCTGGATCAGGCCCCACAGGCTATATACGTTCTTACGTGCAGCGTGGGCTTCGGTCATTCATTTCTGCAGAGAAAAACAAGAAGTGTGGCCCCAGCGTACTATAACATGTTTCGATGTCTCTGGCTGATTAATGTAGCACTTTTTGAGGATATTATGTATATAATTATATATAGATATAGATAGATAGCTTTTTTTTACGGAAGGAGGGGGGGTCTTTCTTGCGTTTTTTTTAACGTCAGCGTGGTTTTAATTGTGATTACTTTTGTGTCAAGGAAGAGGGGTGTTCTTTAACACATTGTTACACAAAACCAGCAGTGTCTCAGGATGGCAAAACTAACTTTCCAAGTATGGCATTTCTTTTTAAATATATGAAAATATGACACAGCGTATTAAAAAAATAATAATTCTTGGCCTATTTGCACAAGTTGTGCTAAGATTTTCTGTCACCGCATTTTTCGATTTTTCAAGTGTCCTTTTATTTTACTGAAAGTTTGTTGTGTCCTAATATGCCTTAATATCAGACTTTTAATTTTTTTTTTTCACAGAATATAATCCTAACTTTTTTTAAAAAATAAACTGGCATTTTCTAAGATTTTAGCAGTAGTTACTTCTGAGCAGGCGGGATAAATCTGCAGACTGGCTGCGGTGCTTTCTCCTCCCTTTATCGTTTGGGAAACTGGGAGAAAACCACCCTCCATTGTGTTTGTATATGCAGCTATATCGGCATGTTACTATACCGCGCGCACTGCTATTTCCAAATATATCTTAGGCAAAGTTTTACTATACTTTAGACTTCCCCATACAAACATTGATTGGCATCGAAATGTTTAGAATTTGCCAAATTGGCGGGCATACGCTGGCTACACCGCAAGCAGCGGGGTCAGGGAGAGAGCAAAAGGAGATATGCGCTCCGCGAACGGGCTGAAGTCCCCGCGCCGCAGCGTGGCTTTTGGCTTTTAACTCATTCTCCCCTTTTTTAAAGAAACCTGAAGTTCAGGAGGAGGGCCTGATCCGTGCCCCGTCTCCACCCGGGCGCCTGTCTTGAGTCATTGCCCGCTTTCTCGGAGGGTCGGGGCGAGGAGCGGCCGCGGGCGCGCGGGTGCGGCTGCAGCGGGGATGCCACAGCCGTCGGCGGGTGCGCGTGCCGGGGGAAACAGCCGAGCACGGCCGTAATTCTCGCCTTCCCCCTTTCCGGAGGCTCTCGGCGGGCTTTGTTGGTCGTTTGCGTGACATCGACGCTTCTCTGTGACTTTTTCAGGATGAATTTCATCCCTTCATCGAAGCACTTCTGCCTCACGTCCGAGCGTTTGCGTACACGTGGTTCAACCTGCAAGCCCGAAAAAGAAAATACTTCAAAAAACATGAGAAACGCATGTCAAAAGAGGAAGAGAGAGCCGTGAAGGACGAACTGCTAAGTGAAAAACCCGAGGTAAAGCAAAAATGGGCATCCAGACTTCTGGCAAAGCTCCGGAAAGATATCAGGCCTGAATTTCGGGAGGATTTTGTTCTCACAGTCACAGGAAAAAAGCCTCCGTGTTGCGTCCTTTCCAATCCAGACCAGAAGGGCAAGATGAGAAGAATTGACTGCCTTCGCCAGGCAGATAAGGTCTGGAGGTTGGACCTCGTTATGGTGATTTTATTTAAAGGTATTCCGCTCGAAAGTACTGATGGCGAGCGCCTTGTAAAGTCCCCACAGTGCTCTAACCCCGGGCTGTGCGTACAGCCCCACCATATAGGAGTTTCTGTTAAGGAACTCGATTTATATTTGGCATACTTTGTGCACGCAGCAGGTAAGTGCGTTTATATACAACTTCTCCAACTCTCGCGTTCCTCCCGTCCTCGGCGGTTTCGGGTGCCGTGCCCCAGCCACGGCTGCATGAGCGGCGTGAGGCGGGGGGAGCGCGGCCGCCGGCATCGCCCGGCCCCAAATTCGCCCTTTTTCGCTGGCCTTTCTGGTGCAGCCGTTTAGCAGCAGCTCTCGTTTTCCTGGGGTTAACGGCAATTTGGCGTTTGGGGCATCTTTCTCAGGTGTTATCCAGGCTTCCTTTTTTCTGCGGTGGAGGGAACGCAGAGAGATTTCTTTTTTAATTTTTACTTTTTAAATAAACTTTGTATGTGTCACGCACGAAGCGGCCCAAGAGGGCTAGGGATACCCGAGGTCAGGGCTGCCAGGCATCCTCACCCACATGGGAATGCAAACCCCGCAGGAATGGGCCCGGGGGGAAAAGGGAGAAGAGCCCCCAGTAGGCAGCCGCGGCAGCTGGGTCTGGAAGGTGCCAAAAACAAATGCGGGGTCGTCATTTTGGGAAAATGAGGTCAACAGCATTTAAAAAAAAAAAACTGAAACATCACAGTTTATACACAAAAAATCCGGGCAGCTCTTCAAACAAATTCCTCGTTGGATAATATTGTGCGTGGGGAGGGCTGTAATGTTTGTGATGAAATTGAAAATGTTGGGGTCTCCAGCGCCAAGCTCACCGTGCCTGGGGATTGCCTCGATGTGTTAAGAGGATGTGCAGTGGGTTGGCGGGATAAAATAACATGATATTGTATGTCTTTTGAGTGATTGCATTGCAGAAAAATTTGAGCGCGTGGAGTGCTAGGCCCCGGTCTTCTTATACGGGGCATATATAGGGTGCATGTAGGATCTGTATAGGGCATATAGGTCTCCCTGGGCTTCAGGCCGAGCTGAAAGTGGAGGGGCTGGACAGGCTGAGAGAACAGAGGAACAGAGGGGCGAGGGTGGGATCATATTTGTACAGACCGTGTCTATACAAATACATAGCTATAAGAAAACTTAGCAAATAGCAGCACTGGGAGTTGGCATTTTTGACGCCACGTTTTTTTGGAGGGGGGTGTAGAAGGTTTTGACCATCCCAAAGTTTTCTGCACCGGCTCCCCATCGTGCTTGTCGTGATACGCAGCTGTGATGTTCTCAACGCAACCAGCGTTCGGGAAGAACTTCCGAGCGTCCTCGTGCTGTTTCCCACCAATAAGCTGCCAAATTTGCTTTGCACTTAGGTGCGACGTGGTTAAATCATATTGCACGTTTCTGGCAGAGGGGAAGTAGGCAAATATTGTGGAAAGGGATTTATTTGCTCTGCGATTTATTACGTGGCACGGTGGAGCAAGGATTACCGATCGTGGCTAAGTGTGGGGAGGACGGGGCGGGGGCACAGCGCCGAGGAGCCGCGGGCGCTCGCTGCCCTGCGCTCTGCCATCCGGGGCAGCTGCTCACCTGTGCGCCCAGAGCTGCGGCTGGCAGCCCGGGCGCTGCCACGCAGCGCGAGCCTTTCTCTTATTTAAGTTTATTCAGAGTGCAGGGCCGATAAATACTGGTCCGTATTGCATTTCCTTAATGCAAAGCAGCCTCCTGCAAAGGGCAGGAGTTGCCAACAGAAGCCAGTGGTCTGGGGTTAGCCTGCGGGGAAGCTCACAGGAACAGGGGACGGGGAGAGAAGGGAAAATCCAGGCGTGTGAGTGCTGCCAGCGGGCCGGAGGGTTCTCTTCCTGTTGCAGCAATCAGGCAAGAGACATTGTATAAGTTCAATATTGTGATTAGGGATATACCATCTTATCAGCGTGCTGTTGACAAACATTAGCCTTGATAGCGAACTCTTATTTATTTCTGCGTTCATCGTCAACAGGCAGCAATTGCACTGATTGTTCTTCGGACTAGCTGCTTGCTGCAGAAAGTTGGTGCGAGGCTTCAGATCTTTCTCGGTTTAGATTCACGGTTTTGTTCAAGCAGCAAAGCGCCTGTGCAGACCGCACCGCTTCATATTTTCGGCTGTTGTTTGCTGCTTGTTCGCATCGCATTGTGCTCGCAGTGCAGTGGTGTGTGCTGCGGATTCGCTGCTACACCGCGCCGCAGAGGGGGACAAAGCGATTTTTAGAAAGTAGCACAGGGTAGTCGTCGCCTGTGTCGCTTCACAGAGGTGTGCTGGAAGCATCACCTGTAGGCTACCTTTTCTTTTTTCCCTTTTTCCTCTCTTTTTTCCCCCCTCCGATGTATCCCAGCAGTCTTTGTTACACCTGAACATTGGCCAAGTTGCCAGCCATTGGTTCCCGCAGACCCGCAGTAATGGCAGCTTGTGCCGTGTGCGCAACAGGAAAATTACAAAAGAAAAATATTAAGGGTCCTTTGTCTCAAACTCCATCAGAGCTGCCTCCAGATATGTATGGGCCGGTTAGCTCTAAGGAGGAAGTCGCCAGCACAGATATTAGGTAGGCTGGTCAACTTACATATAGCAGAATTGACAAGCATCTGCTATAGTACAGAAGATTTGTAAACACTAAACAATGTTTTTACCTCCTTAAAAGTTTTGAGAAGTTGCCAGTATTGGCAGGAGGCACAGACTCCGAAACGTGCTTGAAGATACGTGCCAAAACCATTGTGACCTTTTCACCCATAGTGCTTGCTTCTTTTTCTTCCCTTTTTTTTTTTTCATTCTTCTTCTTTTTTCTGGGGGGAGCATTCTCTTCCAAGATGCCTTATTCAAGATGACTTCAGCAGTGAGATGTCCCTTTCCTTCTAAACACGTACGATAATTATTGCTTTGAATCCACGCTTTTTCTTCAGTAGGCACTATCATCTGTAAGAGAACACATGTGCTCAGATTTAAATGGTGCGTCTTACAAAGCTACTGAGATCAATTATTCTCTTTAAGAACTGGCTAGAAAGAGAAAACAGAAATATGCAAATACACAAACTACATGTCATTTTCGTTAAAAAAAGAACAAAAAAGGAAAGGAGAGGAAAGGAAGATCAGTGTTTTGTGAATTAGAGGTTGACCAAAAAATGTATTGAAATTTAGAGTATTGCTCTCAGTTTGCAGTTTCTAATCTGCTTAACTAAAAGCAGGCGACATTTTCATACCCTAAACTTGGGTTTGCTTTTTAGTTTTCACTTACTCTGCGCTTGTATCAAATGACAAGTTGGAAACCATTGTGGCAAACCGTTTTCTTTGTGGGAGTCAAACAGTAAAGCTAATTTATGGCCAGTCCTTTACCAGATGATCTGTATCAGAATCTACAATATACTAGGCACGTGGCAAGGTCACAATTTAAGTTGTTAAGGTCACAACCTTAGCCACCAGGCATTTGACCTTTTAGATAAAGTTAACCTTTGTTCATTAGTAGGCACTCAACCGAGAACTTTCTGGAGTTTTTTACTGCATTGGAGTTCCTTCTGCTAATGTGATCAGATTGGAGGAAAGATTCGCAATGGAAGTAGTTAAATTTTGTGAAAGGTCGCAGTTTTTAGAGACTCCGTCAGTGGGCAGAGCTGGATGGCAGGCCAGGAAGCGACACTGCAATGCCCGATTTTGTTTTGTTTTTTTTTTTGACGGACCTCATTACGTGCTTTGGGCGAGAGTTGAGCTAGCCGAGTATTTGTGGTGGAGAAAATCTTTTAATCTTTTGGAAGGATGTTTAAAAATCTGAAATTTAAGTAAAATCTGGGGATAGCTTTTTATTTAAATGAGCTATTTTTTTCTGATTCTCTTAATGTTTAGAATAGGAGCCAGAGAAGATGCAAGAAGTCAGCCTTATTTCTACTGTGAAAATTTACTTAGGGTCCAAATAGGCTCTATAGCCAGTTGCCTGGGTAACAGTATACAACACATGACCTTGAACTTTAGGCAGGCCCATCTGATGTTCCGACTGGCAGATTTAAAGTATTTCTACTTGGACCACCACAGAGAGGCCCTGGTCGGAATATCGCGAAGACTGGTTAATAAAGCAAATGACTGCAGGTTGTCAAAATACCCGTGGAGGTATCACTTAGCTCCGCGTCCGAAAGGTACATCACACTTTGCACCGTAATCTTTTAGTACAATTGTTATTGATTGTTGCTGCATTAATCCCGCTAATAGCTGCAGCCGGTCCGGCGCGTTGCAGCGGTGTGAGAGGTGTTCTGACAGTACCGTACATCACGGAAAGAGCTGTCGCAGCGTCTCCAGCTCCCGCGATCAGCTTTGCAAAAGTCTGGCGTTCGGCTGTGGAAACTATTGCCGGCTCATATAGAACACACACCATATTGTTTACTTAATTATGCCGTAGCGAAGGCTCATTTTTAATTATTTAGATGAGTTCCTCGCTTTGCTGTGATACTACATTTATTATTTAATTTAAAATCAAAAGGGCCACGCTACTGTTAGTTTTTGATGCATTTTACTTTTGTTTTGGCTACATTATTGTCATTCCTTCATACAGTAATCCAGATAGCCGTGATATGCAGATTGGCCAGATGGTCATGTTAACAGATTGAGAACCCACTTCCCACTGCTAAAGAGCAGGTGTAAGATCAGTGCTTTTTTTTTTTCCCTTTCCTCCCAAGTTTCAACCAAAATGCTCTTTAGACAGCTCATAATGGTAGTTAAAAAGGGGCACATTTCAAATGCTGTTTGTTCTGTGAAGATAATATGTAATATATATGTCATTTTTACGTGTATCTGAAGACTTTTAAAGCATCCGTGACATTTCCTCCTTATATAAGGCTTTTAAAAACATAATTCCAATACATGGCTGTTCCAGCATACATCACAAACGGTCTTTAAAGTTTCGTTTGTGATGTTGATAGTCCCTACGCATTTCTACAGAACACGCAGATTACATTTACTCTTACCAAAAAATGTTCAGCCAGCTTTGCAGCAAGTACTTCATATGCTTCCTGTATACTGGGCTCCCTGTGCATGTCCAGGGGAACCTGAATAGTTTGGTATTCAGATGAGATTTCAGGGCTTATAGGGTGGTTTTTCCCATTCATTTTGGCCATTGTGAGACGTGTATAAATTTAAAGGAAAAAGTGAAATGAAGTTGTCTCGTGGTGTTTCTGTCCTCAAGGAAAACCAGGAGAAGGCAGATTTTGCATTACTTCAGGCTGGTAAAAGGTTCCCGTACAATGCCAGTGCTAGAAGCCTGCATCTATATCCCACTTGGAAGTGGATGGAGGAGATGCAAGCTGCAGCTCCTCAGCACCCCTAATTCCCCATACCCACCCATCGCAGGCGTGCATCCAGCTGCATGGCAATTACACACCTTGTGTGGCACAGAAAGATATCTCCATCTATCGACACTTTCTGTTTTGGGGAGTGGGGCCAACGGCTTTCTGCAGGGCAGGAGATGACAGAAGCAGGATTTAGGTCGGGACAACTGCGCTCCCCGTGCTGTTGTAACCGAGCCGGTGAGTATCCGTGATAATGCGGACACTAACTGGTGCGGCACTCGGGACGGCCTGCTCCATCACGAACGCCTGGCAGGAGTTCAGTCATGTGGTTTAGCTTTCCCCCTTCTCCAACAACAACAACAGCAACAACAAATAAACACTGGATGAAGACATGTGCAATCTGCCCAGGATGTTTTCCAGGTGATGGGTTAGGCTGGGAACGGCCTGCTGTTTCCGTGCCTTCCTGCCCAGGCGGGGCCGGAGGTGCAGGGCTGCGAGAAGCCCTTGGATGGAGGTCGGCACATACAGAGCAGTGAGGTTTGTGTGTTGGTGAGAGAGTTACCCAACGCTGCTGGCTTGTCTACAAGCGACTGCACTTTTATATTTCCCTTCTTTTCCACCCAATGATGAATAGCATTAATTTAGATCTATTTAAGGCGAGTGTGGGAGAAACCACAATCTTTGTTGTGGTCACTGCTGTACACAGCGGGGCTGAATGTTTCTCTTGGTTGAGGCCTCAAAGCTGAATCTGGAGAACCCAAAACATCATGTCAGCTTTTCAAACCCTTCAAAGAAACAGTGGAATCCTAATTGTTCATAAAACCCACTATTTATTATTATGATTATGTATTTTCAATGTTTCTCTCCATTCGGATGTAAAGGAAAGGGCATCCCTTGCGTTGCCTGCCTGGAGCTGCTCTGCAGCTCCTCCTCCCCTCGGCGCTTCCATTTCATGTACCGGCCCAGACAGCCACGGCCAGCAGACAAAACCCAGCTCTTCCAACCCTCAGCCCTCCTCTGAGGGGCTGCACTCGGCCACACGTGACCCAGAGCACGGCCCCCTGGGGGTGTCAACCGTGGGGGCTCAGGGACCATCCCTGGCGGGGCTGCTGCTGGAGTGTCCTCACCCAGGGCCACGGGTCCGGCGCTGCCCCCGCTGCTGCTCAACCCAGCGCGGGCAGAAGCTTGAGCCGCAGATTAAATTACAGGCTGTAAATTCACGGCAAATTATTTTAGCCTCCTAACAGCAACTGACCCTATGTGTTTCCTTATAATGGTGAGGACTCTGGGTAGAGAAGAGTTGTTGGTGGGGCTGAATCGGTTTGGCTTTTATGTCCATGTGGTGTTCTTTACTTCATTCATTTTATCTGTGGTTATTGTTAATTAACAGTAACCACCAAAAAGACGGCTTGATAACCACGATGTGCAGGGGAGCTTTGTCCGCACCACTTCTTTTTGGGTGAGAGCATTTCATGCCCATTTGTAACAGGCGGGTGGGTCCCCTTGCCACAATGTAGTCCAGCTGGAAGAGAGAACAGTGTATTTGTATGCTTTTGGGAAGTGTTTCTAGCCCTGTGGTTCCATGCCCGCACCGGGGGATGGGTTTGGGTGGGCGAGCTCAGCCCTGTGCAGAGGCCTGGTGGTCCGGCACGCAGCAGGAGGACATGGCTGCCGTGGGGCGGGTCTGTGCCCGCCAGGTGCACGGGGGCCTCCATTTTGTGTGCCAGGCTCGGGTGGGCGAGTGCAAAATGGAGAACGGAGCAGGCTTGCTTTGTTTTTGTCGATCTGGGCTTTGCCCGCTGGATGGGGAAGGTGGGCTGGGGCTGGCCTGCTCACTGAGGATCTTGGAGCTTATGGAAACCTTAGATTTTGAGAAAAAAATGTGAATCATAGGCTCGTTTTGGAGCTGGGTCTGTCCTGCACACTCACACCTATGGAAAAGGAGCAGGCAGGCTGCTCGGTTGCTTTTTCACATTTGGGAAAAGTGCCCATAGCCAAGCATGGAGGCTTATGTTGCCCGCGGTCCCTGCACCTCCTCAGGGCACACAGGCCCTACGGCGAGGCCCAGGAGGAGTGTCCTGAGGGTGTACATCCATGGGGTCCTCCTGGGGTTCCGCTCTCTTCTCCAGGCCCTTTGTGTCCACCCGGTGAGGTGGCCCTCAAGCCAGTGCAGGCGTTCCTTCTTCCCCGTGGGCTTTGGTGCACATCCGTGCCGTCGGATTAGCAAGATAAAATCAAGACGGATTTAATGACATGCTATTCTGAAAGTTTCCTGGACTTCATTGTTCATAACTTGGACCCGGATCGGGTTATTTACACATGAGGATTAAAAAGCTGCAAACAACTGTGTGATTTTGGGGCTGAAAGCAATTAGCATATGTGGGCAGGAGGATACATTGCATGTCTGCGTTCCTTTAAAATATAAATCACAGTTATTTAATTATGTTTTGAGAGGGCAGATTTAAGGATATACTGCAAAATGCATTACCTATTATACCAACATGATAATCTTATTAACCTTGCTTTCTACTTTTTAATTTTATTGTGCACCCTGTATAACTCTTACAATATCAGAAATAATTACTTGGAGAATACATGATGTCAGAGGTCTGATATGACATTTATCTTCACAAGTGAGGAGACGGCTATCTCGTGCATTGCATAACAGCATGGCAGGCATCAGATGGGGCCAACACCAGGGGAAGGAAGCAAGATAAATATCGTCAGATGTTATTTAATGTACACGCGTGCGTTTGCAGATTTGCGTTGTAGCTGAGGGCCAGCTTGACCAAACTTGCTGAAATTTAGCATCCGCGGGCCTCCCCAGGCTCCTTGCAATATGAAGGCTGAACATTGTACTTGCATTTGCAACACAACACTCTTAGGTGAGCCGATATTTCAGGGCGGCTCCGTATATTCGGCCCTGATCCACCCAGTTGGATCTGCTGTTAAAATCTGCACTCTCCATCCCATTCCTCGTAAGGGCAGTGCCCATCTCTCCTCTTTCTCTATCCTGCCCTCCTAACGTGTGATATGTGTTGATATTTTCCCCATATTTTGTGAGGGAATGGGTGAGGGTGATGGGTGAGGGGAAACAAATGCCATAATAATATCCCTTTTCAGAAGAATATAGTTTAATTTTGTGTGTGCGTGCAGCAGCTGCCATTGGCAAGCTGTCGTCTTTGTTGCCATGGGCTTTTTTTTGCATGCGTGCCAGAACATGATTGGATGTTTCAGCATGTTCATGTTTTGGGGTGAGATATATCTGTAGTGAATCACAGAATTATCATTGGATTGATGGGTTTCCAAGGCAGGATTATTCAGCCAGGTGAGCTGGTGGTATTGGAGAGGCCTGCACGAGCCTGATATCTGGTGGCTGTTTGGTCAGGTCAATGGTATAAAGCTTAATGGCACTCCAGATTTTTTGATGATGTAAAAAGGTCACTCAAAACCATCACCGTGTGAGGGATTCGTGCACAGGAGGACATGTCATGGAGGTGTCCTCCAGCAGGACACCCAGCAGGCACACCAGGAAGACCATCAGCGTTACCTGGGGAGGGACCAGTGGCTCGTTTTGTCCTGCCCATCTCACCTGCCTGGTGTGGACACCCCACTCCGGCTGATGCCACGGGGCGCTGCATGCCTGGCCGGTGGCACCAGTGACTTTGTGCTGTCTGAGACCCCAACCAGTGATGCACAGTTCTGCTGCAGGCTCCGGGGCAGGACTCTCTGTGCGTTTGGGGATAGATTACACCTTTCCATGGGACGTAAAACCAATGCTGCATTGCCTGCAAGAGCTGCGGGTTGCAGCAGATCCTCCTGACCCTGCCACTGCAGCGCTGTACCGTGACCACGGAGGTGCAGCTATTTTTCCTGCTCTTTGGTTTCATCCATTCGTCATATTAATAACATGCTGATAGCATCAGTATCTAAACAAAGACTGAAACCTGCTCTGCACGATTCTCCGTGATGCACATATCTCTTCTAGTCCCAGCCATCGTCACCCCACACTAAGGTACATGGGAGTGCAGTGGTGCTTGTCAGCCTGGGATGCCTGTGGGCACCATCCCTAGGTACAAAATGTGTTTACAAGCTCTGGAGAAATATTTCATAGGGAGGCATCTCCATACAGCCCTCCAGGATTGGACCAGTCCTGAACTGGAGCCCTGGGCAAAGGGAAAGTTTGCAGGGTGAGTGCAGGTGGTTTGCAGTCTGCTGAAGATTTCGGGAGAAAGTGCAGGGCGAAGAACCGAATGCAAAGTGGGGTGGTGAGACAGCTTTATTCATGTTGTGTTTTTCCGCATCTACAGATTTAGCCTTGTGTGTGAGGTACAGATAATGAGCTGCATGAGCTTTGTAATAAACAGCGCGTCTGGTTAAATTACCGTTGGAATATTTTTGTGTTTAAAGCCAGTACATGTGTTACAAAATACCTTGTAGTGCACTGAACAAATACGGATGAACCGCTGTAAAGGTATCAAAAGACAAGTTAGATAGTTACTACATTTATTGTCAAGATGAACAGTTACTGGAGATTTTAATACAGAAATACATTGTCAATCAGATTTCATCCTAAGGATATTCGCTGAAATTCTTGTCTGATCGTTTTACCCAGTACGGCTTTAATTTGATATGGAAGGAAACAGCCAAATCCCTGAGTGATGCTAGAAACTTAGGGTAAAATTTAAATTTAATTCAGTTCTTTTTTTTTTTTTTCTTTTTAAGGCAAAATAGTTTCAAGTAAATTGGAAGAATGAATTCTTTGTATCAGGATGCTTTTCTAAAGCACAGCTAGTGTAGTGAACCCTTTTAGGGAGAGATAGCCACTGCAATGCTTGTATTGTGTGATGACAAGGACTTTTCCTGATGCAATGAGGACTTCATTATAAATAGCCAACAAACCTATTTACATTTCTTTCTGTGTTAAAAAGCAAAAAGTAGTTGTTGCAGAGCTAAAAAGTAAATCCTGCATCGCTTTATTTTAAAGCTCCACAAACGGCTTGCCTGGCTGTGGGGGGATCAGCCTCGATAGCGGCCGAACCCTTGCGAGTGTAGGTTGGGTATTGCTGGAACAGTTGGAAAAAACACGGGGCAGTCAAGTAAGAAGTAGGATTTTTGTGGTCAAGATGTGTTTGTTTTGTTTTGTTTTGTTTTGTTTTGTTTTGTTTTGTTTTCCATAGAGGAGGACATCAGCTTCAACAGCTCTGGTTTGGGTTCTTCCTAGGCAGATGCAGTTATAAACACCTATCCAGGGAGCTCAGTGCTGTCGGGGATGGACGCTCGCATCTCAGAAGTGCATCCTCAGGGTGTCTACTCTTTCTAATATGGGTACACGAGTGTGATGTATAGGCAAAATAATACACTCAAAGCTGGCGTTACATATGGACAATGTTTCTTTTTCTGGTCAGAAGCTGGAGCTCAAAATAATGATGGGGATTTTGAGAGTGGACCAGTTTTCCACATGCACGGCCTTTAGTAATAAACTCTTCTATAAAAAAGAGAGGTTTTGTGTCCCAGCAGTGCGCAGTCCAGGGCACGAAGCCACAGGAGGAGGACGGCATGAGCAGGGGTCCCCGTCCCGGCACTAAGCTTGGTTATCTCTGTTCGTGCCAGCGAGGAGTCCCCAGACGAGCTTTGTGCGGGCTCGTTGCCCTTGCTGGGACCTCTCTGCATGCAGGGCTGGGACCTAAGGACAATTTGCTGTGCGCATCTGCACGCCGCGGGGTGGGACACGCATGGCAAGAATAGTTCTGTGGAGTTTTCATTGGTAAAGCTCAGCGTTGGTAGGGTGCTTGGCACCCTCGCGCACCGCGGCCGGGAGCAGGGCGCGGTGCAGGGAAGCTGCCAGAGCTGGCGGTGCAGAGTCAGGAGTCACGGGGTGTTTGGAAAGGGTGAAAAGAGTGGGAGTTTGAAAAGAAAACGGGATGTTTCTGTGCATGCGGTTCTGGAATACAGGGCAGCAGTACCTTTGAGTGGATAAGTTTGCTTTGAGAGCCTCAAAAAACTTTGGTCACACAAGCAATATTTAACATTAATAATATTTCCTTAGTAAAAGGGACGAAGGATTTCTCAGGCCGCCTCACTCACGTACGCCGGTTTTTGCACAAGCTTTGTCTGCCTTAGCAACTTTTCAAGGGAACTTTTCAGCTCCGCCCTGGACGCACGGGGGCCGCCAGCGCAGCTCTAGGATGGGTCAATGGGCACGAAGGCATTTAACATTTTAATTGCCTTCCTATACTGATTGCTGCGATGACCTGTTTGTTTGGATTATATCTCTTTTTCGTCTTTTTTTTTTTAAAAAAAAGAAAACAAAGGAAGTACAGTGCTGCGCACAGAACAGTTATTAAAAACAGTTGGGAAGCATATAAAAGGTACTGTTTGTGTGAGAAACGGGACAGCTGTGATGGTCTATTGGGAAAGTGTGTACAGATGGTGGTAGGGAGGGGAATGATGACTACATGGCTGATAAATGAAATACAAAAAGCATTAAATTGGTGATCTTTTTAAAGAGTACATTTTTGGTTAGCATTTTTGGTGTATCATTAGGGCTCTTTGTCTGCCTCTTATTTAGCCAGGAAGTGCGACGATCTTCACACATTTGTGGCTCTGATTTTGTTTACAAATAAGGAGTCTGTTTAATAAATTATATACCATGGAATTATTAAAGAAGATAATTAAGCGCAGGGTTTTCACTATGTTGGGCATGGTGCAGGATCATACTGAAGACCTCACAATACCACAAATGCGGTTGGACGTGAATTACTTATGGTCACACGTGGGATTTCCTGGAGCCTACACAGATTTCTTTGTTTAGTAAGAAGTGGGACCAGCGGCGTGAGCCGGGCTCGGGGAATGAGGCTTTGGCATTTCAGACCTTCCACCAAAGGCAAAGCGTTGCACATCTTGCCTTTATTTTAAAGTGCCGGATGGTCCCGAAGGCGGTGGCACACGTGGTGACTGGCACCTGGCCGCAGCATCGAGTTTTTTAAACTGATCAGTAAAATAATCCCCGCTGGTGTTTCATCCCCTTTCCAGCTGAAATAATTCCACGTTTCCTCTTATACATTCCTTCTCACCATCCGGTACCGAGCATCTCTGCTCATTGCTTCTGAGTGCCATCAACGATGAAAACATTTTCCTTAATAATAAACATTCTGCAGTAATGCCATGCTTTTCCACAAACAAGCCCCGTGTCCGGCTGCCCCGCGAGCCCCAGCAGTGTCACTGTCCCTGCCTCTCCCTCACCGTGCGCTCGGGGGGATGCCAGATGCCAGGTCTGCAGACCCAAGTGTCCCGTCCAGGGCTGATGGAGAGGGGCTGCCCTGGCTCGGGGAGGACAAGGATGGAGGATCCGTCCCACTGTCTCCCCCAGCAGCGCGTGGTGCGTGGGGCTAAAACACCTTCCCAGAGCCCGGCTGGTGAAACACCTTCTACTTCATACAGAACACAAGGAACCAGTACAAAATGCAACAGTTATCTGGTACAGAGAAGTGACGATGCTGAGCTGCTCTGCGTTACAGTGAATTTGGTATTTAACTGCATGAAGAACATTCCCTCTTTACCTTTTACCCTCTTTAACTTAAATTTGTGTGTTTTGTGCCCATTGTGCTCCTGGAAGGGGTGGTCCTGGGCTGCAGCCCCAGCACATCCATGGCATTGCCCCGGCGGAAATGCTTGGAAAAAGCTTTTAGATGTTTTCCTGCTCACTGGGCCTCGAGGTGTCCTGTATGGTGAATTTGTCCATCGTACCCGCATGCCCGTGTGCTGCAGGGACCCAAGGGAGCCTGACCCAGGGAGATGTTGACCTTGGGTGCAGCTAGGAGGGGTTTCCAGCTTTGGCTGTCAGTTTTTGGGAACGTAGACTTGCAATTTCATTTTACCTTTTGCCACCAGTACAGCCCCGCGTTGGCAAATTGGAAGCGACGGCGGGGAGCTGGAGGCAGTGGAAGCAGTGGCAGTGGGCAGAGCACTGGCACCTGCAGCACCGGTGGTGGCACCAGGTGCTACAAAAATGGGGTTCAGGAAACCCTCGTGAGAGGAACATGCCCAGAGGGAATTTTTCCAAAGCCCTGTTGGCTGCAGGTTCATTTATGCTCTGAATTTTGTTGATTTAAAAACCGTCCAAAAGTTTAATACTGCTACTTTGGGGATTGTTTGCTCTCCTGACATGCTATCACAAACACATCTTGTTACCAGGCTTGATGAATGACATGTTTCAGCATGGCTTTTTTGGGGCCAAGTAAATTTTCTTCTGCATTTTCTTGAAATGTAGAAAAAAAGAAAGATTTAAAAAGGTTTAATGTGAAGAAAATGTATGACAACTTGATAGATTGCTTGGGACTTCAGTGCAGTAATCGTGCAAAGTAGGTTGTAATTTTTTTTACGGAGGCAATGTATTAAAAAGAACAATAGACAAAGAGACATATAGCATGGGGCCGAAGAGACCATCTTGGCCAACCTCTGCAAATTTGTTCCATATTTCAATTATTTAATAGCACAAAAACATGTTTATTGTAATACTGTACATTTTCTTAGCTGATCAGATCTTGAGTCATTTATAGTTTTTCTGTACACCTTGTCCGTAAGTATACTTCACCCTTTAAAATAGAACAGAGCGTTTTATTTGCAGTTCATGGTGAAGGGCCACTTTAGCAATACCTGGGCGCGTATGAAATGCCTCGAGTTGATTCCTTCTAATAAATGTTTTGTTTTTCACCAGTATGAACTCGTCCTCTTCTGTAGCTTCACTAGGTGGAGAAGTCCAGAAGGTCTTCTAAGGGTTGCGCTGGTGGGTGCCACAGAGGGAGGAGAAACAAGTCACTGCTGTAGGTGCCACTGCGGCACTTCTTGATGGTCCCGGCCCAGCTTCAGACCCGGCCTCGTGAACGGCTGCCAACAAAACAGCCTCCTCAGCCAGAGGCAAGGATTTTTCATTTTTTCTGCTGCAGGGGACTTGGTCCTGCCCAGCAGAGGACCCCCAATGTCCTTTCGAGCCACCCCGTCCCCTTTGGCGGCCCTGGTGGTGCTGCACCCGCGAGCAGCCGACAGGAAGGGAACAATCAAAAGTAGAAAGCTATTAAGCAGTCAGGTTTTTATTATGCTTTAGTGTTTTGTTTAAGTCTGTTCTTAATTGGTTGATTAATGTAAGTGAAGTCCTTCTCTCCCCCACCATCTCTACAGATGGCAAATGGTAGGTCCCAACTGTCATTGTGCGCAAGAAAGGTTATGGTTCAAAGTCAGAGATACAGAGATACCACCATAATCAATCATAGGAACTTGTCTGGCTGTGCCCGGCCAGGCAAAAGTTAGGCCGGGCAGCAATATTCCCTCTGAACCCATCCAGGGGAATTTCTGTTCTTTGCCCTCTATTTAGGGGAGACGCGTTTCTGCTGACTTCCCGCTGCCACATCCATTGAATCAACCCACGCGGAGCCGTGCGCGGCCGCGCTGCGGGTTATTGTGGGCAGTGGCTTCCCTGCTCCTGGGCGTCCTTCTCGCTGGCGAGCTCTGGACGGCATCAGGAGCCCGTGCCCGGCAGGAGCACGAGCCCCGCTCGCCGCGGCATCGGGAGCTCCGTGCTCACGGGCTCTAAAATACGCACCCAGAAGAAATCAAAGCATAACGTCTGTTTTAAAGAAATACCTTCAAATGCATATCTTTAAAACTTTTTTTTTTTTTTAAATCTAAGAGGAAGATTTATTAAGGCTAACTTCCTTCTCAGGATGAAGCTTAGAATTATGTTTCTGGTATTGATCCATAAAGAGGATTTGCATTTTATTCATACTATAAAAGTGCTTTTAATGGAGACATCGCGGTAATTGAATTTATACTGTGTGTAACTATCGAAGTATCTTTTTAATTATTTTATGTTATGTAATACAATAACTAAATCTAAAGCCTGTGAAAGGGGATGGCTGTACTCTGTCCTTAAGAGTAACATATATAGCTTTTAATATTCCAACAGTGGAATGCAGTTAAGGACATTCTTTATTTGAGAAAAAAAAGAGAGGGGGGAGAGAGAGAGGAGAAAGATTTCATTACATTCAGCACAGTATGAGACTAAGTCAAAGTAGTTTTGCTAATTAAATTCAATTGCTATCCATTAGACCAATGGAACGAGATGAATCTACCATATAGCTGACACAGCACAGGTATGCAATTTGGCTAAATGGCCATTTCTGAACTGCAGCACGCGTTTCTCTACTTGCTCGTTTTTCGAGACTCACAATTTCTGCGCAGAAAGAAGTTGAACAGTCACCGACACCTCTCGGGGAGCACAGCTACGTGTTTAAATGGGCAGTCTCGGGGGGTGAATAGGAGCTGCTAATCGATTTGAAAATGTACTGTAGTAAGCTTATAAAGCCTGAAGCTGGTGGGGAAATGGGTGTTGTTTTTTTTGTGTGTGTGTGTTCATTCATGGATATTCCTTTCTCTGCCCATCTAGCTGCATTTGTGAGGCTGCCGGCGATGGGCTCCTTGCGTTTCATGTAGGAACCCAGCAGTTGCTGTAGGAGCAGGTCCCTGTCAGTCTATGAGTTACCAAAATGACTTGAAATTCAGTTAGTAGGGTAAGTTTGCCTGCATTTTGGCATAACATACTACTTTGGGAGATTTTGGATGTCAGACTGAGAAGTCTCCTACCCCAGTGAAATGACAAGAATACCACTCAAGCATTGGCTGAGACAAAATTTTGACAGCCAGCAAGCCTGTAGTGCTGCTGAGTGCACAGATTTACACTTCCTGCCAAGATTAAAACGGGCTAAACCCAAAAAGGGTATTAGGGATTGTCACTTTAAGAAGAAATAACACATTAGTGCATTGCGCTGATGTGAGAGCTGCGATGATCCTTGGAACACTTGTGCTTCCTGGGATCTTGCAAGCTCGTGTGTGGTGGTCAGTGTGGTCGGGAACGTGGCGGGCTTGCAGTACAGGAAAATAAGAACTAAACTTGCAGGGAACCTGGATGAAAAATTTTGCACCTCCCCTCCTTCTATGCTGGAGATCAAGTTCCAGTTCTGCCTCTCACTGGACAAAATCCCAGCACAGTCCTGGGGGTTTGGTGTGAATAAAGTGTCCAAGCTGTGCCCCTGAACCTCGCTTTCTGCTTCTGATCAACTGTGACAGTGTATTTCCTCCTGGCTATCTCTATAGTTAGTGAAAGGAAAATAGCTAAGTTAGGCTGAAAAAAGGCCCAGCAAGAGATGTTCATTTAAGCCTCTCTTGCAACATGGTTTCCTTAAATTTTCTTCCAAGCACAATTGGTTATACTTTTTATGATAAATCTTTAGGGTCGGGGTATTTGCTCAATAGAATCCAGACAAATAAATGTGAAGAAAAGCATCCTGCTTTAAAAGAAGGAAACAATTAAACCTCCTACTTTGTTATTTACAGTAACTACCTTTTTTTAACAATTGTAGAAGTTCAAATGAAAGTAGCAGTGTGAAGAGGGAAATGTGGGAACTTTCATTTGTCGAGACTTTGCATTTCTTCTGCTTTATAGCCATCAGAAAAGAGATTGTTGTGCATTCTATTAAATACTGCCAGTATGATTAATTTAAAGGGTTACATTTTATTGAACCCTGGTGTAGATGTTCTTTGTCAACTCACATTCACTGCTAGTTAGAGTGTGTGTCGCATTTATCAAAACTTTCTGGAGCCCCTCTCACCTCATTAGCATGTGAATCTCTATTGAGCAGTTAATGTCCGTTACAGCGAGAGTGCTCAATTCTTGTTTTCAATAAGCCAGTTGTAAAATGTCAGACTGTCACTTACAATATAAAAAAGCAAAAATGATGGTATTTGTAAAAATGTTATCACCTCATAAAAACAAATTGTAAAGACATGAAAGTGATCTTGGTATGCTTTGCTTTCAGAAGTGAGTTAGTACAGCTGCTTTAAATACCAGTTGTCTGGATTCCCACACTTTCCTACCAATGGAGAGGTTTACACAAGCATAATTTAAGTTACAATTACCCTAATTAACATCTCATTTGCATAAATTGTTGAAGTCAAAACAACAAAGAATTGCTTAAGAAGCTTAACCCTATTTGTCCAAAATAAAGAGATGAGTTTTCACTTTACAATCAAAATTGGCAGGTTCATTATGTCCGAGCAAGAATACAAACTGAAGTTATACGATTAATTAATACTTTACATTTTTATGGTCGGGCTGTGCTACTCCTGTTTGTGAGGTGCAAGATTTCAAAACATCCTGTTCTTGGTACCAGAGATGCAGAGCTGTAAGGTGGGGAGTCCCTAGCACTTGTGCAATTAGTAAAATGCATCTCAGCCGCTGAAAGCGGTGTCCCTCATCCCTCTCCTTTGTGCAGTGGGCAGACGCTGTCCTCCTGCTGCAGCGCGTGGGTCTGTGCCGGGGAGGAGAGTCGCATCCAGTGTGCTCTGAAAGCTCTGGTCCTTGGAAAGAGGGCTTGTAAAGCGATGGAAAGAGGCCAAGGGACAGCGGTGACAATGGCAACGGGAGGCAGAGAGAGCCTCTGTCCTCCCTTGGCAGATCTAGCCGGTCTGCTTAGGTTTTCAAACTTTTGAAGACGACTGCGAATTTTGACCCTTATCTTGGAATACAGAAATGCAGAAAAAGATAACCGCAAAATAAAGTTTTGATACTTTTTTTTTAGTAAAAACACAAGTAAACTTCCATTTATGATTCGGGGCGTTGTGTATAGGAACTTTCAGTACTTGTTGGAAAGTTCTGGTCCTGTGCTCTGACCCGTCCTGTTTGAATGTCTGACTTCTGGTAGCTATGTGCTACAGGCAAAGCGGATTGTTAGGGCTTAATCCAAAGCTGCTGAAGACAAAGGGAGATTTTCCCTCAGACACTTACTGCCCTGGGTAGATTAAAACTGTTCCACTGGGAAGTCCTGCTACTTTTATATACCTATTAACTATTTGCTGCAAAAAAAAAGACTATTTATGCGCCCTCTTGCCATGGTTCACCTTTACAAAAGAGCTCCCTTTGCCTCCGCATGTGTGCAGGGACGGCTCTGAATGACGCCGAGTGAGCGATGCACACAATGAGTGTATCAGTGCTCAGGATTTTTAGCAGGGATAAGGAGACCGGAGCGCAGTGGGACGCGGCGAAGTTCGTTAGCCTGCGGGGATGGGGACGCGCGGCGGGATGCCGCTGCGTGCGGGTGGCGCGGGGTTTTGATCAGCTGTCAGGTGCCCGTCTGCCACTGCTAATGAAAGCGTTCCCAGATGCCGGGGCCATATTTTCCTTTCCTGTATTATCTCGTTGCAGCTTCATTAGCTAAGTCAGAGTGAATGTGCATTAGCCCAATAAAACTCTTCCCGGATCCCCGTGATTTAACGTCCCCTCCAATCGGTGCCCTCTGGATGGAGATTATCAGCCGGCGCCTGTAAGTGGGTGCTGATCGATTGAAGCGCGCCGGAGTGAATCAGGGTGTGCGCTGCACTTGGTTTTAACTCGAGGTTGAGCCTGCACCAAAAAAGCTTTGCAAAGCAAAGATCACAGTGAACTTGTAATCATAAAACAGCTGAACCAGAGATGAATCTCGCCTACCGGTTTTGCATATTTCTTTTTTAAAGATTGCATTATAATTGAGCGGTTGACTTTCGCGTTGCGCTCTTTTTTATGAGCCAGTGATTACACAGTATACGGCTCTTACGCTCTGAACATGAATGAATCTGCCAGTTCTACTACAGTACTCTTTATAAAATAACAAGGCTTACCAGGTGGCAAGAATTGCATAATTGAATTGGACTGAATCCTGGTTTTCCCAACCCAGAGCGGTTACACTTAGAAGTAAATTACAATTAAAAGAGACAGAATGTTTCCATTTTATTAAGAATCCTTAATAGCAAACTTTTCATCCATAAGGCTCTGTTCTCTTCCCGAAGCGTGAGAGAAATTGGTGTATGTGTCTAACTACCATTAACCCTAACGGGAGCAACGTACATAAATCCCCACACGACGATGGCAGGACAGACCCAGATGCCTTTGAAGAGGAAGGCGCTTGTAGGGGCTGAATAGAAGTGCACGAGTGTGTTGGTCCCTGAAACAGCTGCTCTGGAAACGTGCAAGGTCTAAAGCTGAGGTGTGGGTTTTTGGTGAGTCTTCTTTAGTTTCATCCAGAGCATGATTTTGAGACCAGCCCTCTGCTCCTTCGTCTGGGCCCTGTCCTCAGGGCACAGAAGGAAGCAGATCCCCAAAGTGGAGAGAAAGATGCTAGGGACAGATTTGAATCCCACTAAAACCACTATTCATTTTAGGCCTCTAGAAAGTTTTAAAAAAAAGCCCAGTGCCGTTTGCCAAGAGTACCCAAGCTCCTCAAGTTTTGCTTACCACTTCCTACCCTTCAGAGCTGGGGATATTGAGAACATCTGTCTCCAGATGTGACGAGAAGAGGAGAGTATGCCTCCTTCCCCTCCTTTCCAGAGGACCTTCAGGTTTCCCTGCCTTTGTTTCTTACCCCCGCCAGTCCCTGGGAAGCCTGTCAAGCAGTCCTCACCCAGCTGTGCAGGTGGGGCAGCAAGGAGAGCAATTCCTTCACCCCTCCCGAATGGCCAGGGACCAGCCCTCCCGTCCCAGCCCTGCCCTGGCTGTTCGGGCATGGGCGTCCTTCTGCCATGCACAGTTCCTTCTGAGAGGAGAAGATGGAGATGCAAACCTTGTTGTTATTCAAGATCCTGTTCCTCCTGAACTTTCCGATCTCCTCTTCTTGATGGCCATGCAGTGCACTGTCACCTTGCCATTAGGGCTAGGTAATTAATAGCTGCATAATAGAAGTGAATGCAGTTGCTCAGCAAAATGAATGATGTACGCTGCAAGGGAAAGCACTAGAAAGTAAAGCGGAGCTGGAAAGTGTTTAGTAGGGGGAAATTTCTGCTTGCCCTTCATTAGGAGAAGCTCTGAAGAAATGTAAACGTGATCACATTAATCAGAAGAACTGGCATCATGCTATATTCTTCTTCGTTATTTGGCATAAATTGCAGGGCATTAAATGATTTAAATTATGCTTATACCTGCCATAATTTTTTGCTAATATTTAATGAATACTGGAGGTTGTCTTGGAGCATTGGTCACATGCTGACAGATAAAGGCTGGATGCGACCCCTTTTTCTGTTCTCCCAGCATGGACGGTGAGAACAGAAAAAGTTTTGAGTGACTTGTTGCAATCAAGGCTCTAAAAACAAAAATGCATTACGAATCTGTCTTTCTTTTTCTTTCTCTTTTTCTTTCTTTTTTTTTCTTTTTTCTTTTTTCTTTTTTTCTTTTTTCTTTTTTCTTTTTTCTTTCTTTTTTCTTCATTTTTTCTTTCTTTTTCTTTTCCTTCCTTCCTTCCTTCCTTCCTTCTTTCCTTCCATCACCTGTAAGTTTGAACAGAACATGTGTTTGTTTAATCCATCACTGATTGTCAGTGGTTTGACCACTAAGAAGCCATTGCAGGTATCTGTCTCTCACACCCATCCTTGCCTTGTGCTTGTCCTGTAGCTCATATTTTTGCAGATGACTCCAACCCTGTGAGGGACAAGGCAGCTCTTACTGCACCTCCACTGTTGTCATGAAATGGCCACAAAACGCCTGCGACCAATCAAAGAACAGCTGTGTTTCTGTAACGTCTACTTTGAACAAGTTGCAATCATTTTTCTCTAGCTTTTTAGAAGCCCTGACTGACGTGAGCGTATATATTGTCAGGAATACCTTTATATAATTTTTTCCATCCTGGTACTGTAATGTAATTAGCAGGTTCAGACTTGTTCCTGCTCTTTCCAAATGCAGTTCTTCCTGGGGAAAGAAATTAAACCAAGGGACGATGTCAATTTTCGCAGCCAGTCAGATGAAAGTAAGTGGTGGTTACAGTTATTCAAAAGTACTTGGAAAAGTATTGAATATGGTAATCCTTGATAGGAGAAAGCACTGGGCTGGTTAAAGCACGTGGCTGGAAATGTGCAGAGGTTGGTTCCCCTTCCAGCTCTGCCACAGTCTTTGTGGCCTTGGGCAAATTATTTAACTGGTTCTGTAATAGCTGAGTTCGTCAGGAATAAAAGTGGGAGTGCCACTGTTCCTTTTTTTGTTCTTTTTATTTGTCTAGTTAAGATTTTAAACTTTCCAGAATGCAGACCTGCATCGTGTATTTGCACAGCCCGACTGCAGCACAGATCACGGTGTTACCGCAGTTGCCGTCATTCCGGGCTACGCAGGGTGTAGTTATCAGTCTGTTTCAGACCACATATCAGAGATGCAGGAACTTAATTCAATGTAGCAAACTATAAAACTGGGATGTTAAAAAATGAATGTAAATGACACCCACTCCTCCGCTGCCCATCCACTCCGACAGAATTTGTGCACTGGAATAATGCTGTTCTTGTTCTCCTTAACCTTCCCCGGTCGCATGGCAGCGTTGTCTGTGATAAGCAGGGCTGGAGCCATTCGTGGTGGTGCTGCCACATACACCTGTAAAAATTTAAGAGATTTCTAATGTCTTTTGCCACCAACACATCCCTTTAGAGAGGAAGTCTATTAAAAGTCATGGAAGAAGGATAATTTTTGAGGGCTGAGTGGTAGGATCCAACCCTGTTGTTTTATCAGTTCCACATTGCAGGGTTGCAGAAATGGTCTGAAGCTTTGCTCTCCACTGGCACATGCCTCGAAAGTTGCCGCAGGACTTTTTCTTAGAAAAGTTGGCTTCAGACAACCCAGAGTTTTTCTAGAGCTTTGAAAAGTTAAAAAATCAATTATGAAGACCTTTTTTTTTTTTTTTTTTTGGCTTTGGCATGTGTATTTGCAGTCTCGTTGTTCAAAATCAGGTGCAGCACGTAACTGGCAAACGGCTCCTGGAAGTCCTGTCCTTGGTCAGTAGCTTGTAGCTGCTTGCGTGTCTCCTACAAAATCTGAAAAGCATATATAAAGGAGGCAAATAAAATAATGAGTGTGTAATCATGCAGAGTAGGGAGAAGGGCTGGGCTCATATGCAGCATTGGGTGAGAAGTTGTGGTCTGGCTCTGCAGCATCATGATAGCAGCACTCAGGGCTTGTTCATCCTAAAATACAGACATGGGCTGGTGGCATGCATGTTACGGTGCAGGAGAGAAATGCAGCAAGGAGGGTCCATGGTGGGATGGTTCCGAGGACCTCAGTGGGGTGGGACCGGATGCTTTTTCTTTGGTTTCAGAATTTTCTATGCATCCCTAGAGCCCTTGGCCATGCCATTTTCTGTGTTCCAGTAGGGCTGCTGACACCTCATTTTGCTTTGGGTACCATCCCCACAGCATCACCGGAGCGGTTATAACTTTAAGAGGAAAGAAAAGCAAATTGCTATTGGCTGCCCCAAGAAACCAGGCTTTTAGGAACAGCTAGACTTGAAAAACGGTGAGTGGAGCAAGTGGATCTTCTGGGAAACCCACTGAAGAAACACCTAGCTTGAGATTTTGTGGTTTTATTTAAAATGAAAAGTAAGAGAAGTCTTCTCCTTCTGAAACCATTTTCATGTCCTTATTAACACTTCACAGCGGTGAGCGCTGCTTGGTGTGAGGGACCTACCCATAACAGTAATGCAGTTCTCACAAGCCAAAGAATTTGCATGTCCAAAAGGGATGCGTAACATAAATAGACTGTTTACAGTAGGCTTAAATTATATGATGAGCCATATAACAGCAGTGAATATATCATATCACAAGCCCCTGCCAACCATGCATGACTACTATTTGCTTCTCCTCAGGCAGTAAACAAAGTTTTCAGCTGACCTACTGTTTGGTAGAAATGCACTGAAACAGAGATAAGCAATGTCGCTCGTAATGCTGTAGTGGAATAAAATCTGGCATAAATTTGCCTAGAAAGTAGAAGGAATGCATGAAATATTATTTCTTAGTTCACATATGACTTTTCTGCCAGCACGACATGTAATATTGCATCGCTAATAAAAGGGAGTTTATTCCTGCTTCTGGAAGAGAGCACCACTTGCGTGGCATAGCAGTAGGAAAGGGGTTCCTGTTCTGCTCAGGCGGCCAGCACAACGTTTATCATATGAATATCAAATTATTTAAGGTAAAGCATGAATTAAATATTTGAAAGTGAAGACCTGAAGGAACACACAAGGTTTAAGAAGTGCCCTGAGTCGTATTGAAATGCCCTGGGATTCCCACTGAGCTCAGCAGGACTCGGAGCAGCTCTTTCCCACCTCGGGTTCCATGGTTTAACATAAAGCGAGAAAGGCACATCTGGGTTCCCAAGACGGATCTAGACTTCACCTACACTTAAAAATGGGCTGTTAGGGAGTTTGTATATTGGTATAGCACACCTCAGACTAATCCAGTGCCTAATGGGAACGTTGTGCATGGCAGCTGGTTGTTTGTTTGTCCGCCTGCTCCTAGCCTCTCTCTTACCCTATTTATATACGCACACATGCAAAAAATATGAGAGTTAAAGAAAAATGTCAACCATATGTAACATACATGGAGATTAGTGACAGTAACAGTGAATTCATTGTGGTTTTGGCAGTCGGGACACCATACAGGCCATATTTTAGAGTTTTAGACAAATCCACATGTATTCCAGAGATTGCTGTGGATTTTCAATATGTGTGGCTCATTAGATACGCAATCTGCCTGCTATTCTCTCCTGTCACACAAAGCTGATGGCAGCAAACTGGCATCTTGGAGATGTTGGTAGCGCTACAGATTTTAGCACTGATGCCAGACTTGGGCATCCTGGAGCTGTGCGCTCTTCTGCGGTGCGAGGGGTGCGCGCCCACGATGCCTCATGCTGGGGAGATTGCAGACGAGCAGGCAGGAGAAGGCTGGTATTGGTGCTTTCAAGCAAAATGCAATGGTTAAAGTCCAGCTTGTGTCCCGGATCACCATTCTTAAAGAAGGCCATAGTAAACAGCTAGCCAGCCCTAAGCTCAAATTTTTCTGAGTCTGTTCTATCATCAAAGCACAGTGACCAAGTTACAGCTTTTGTGTACTATTTTTCTTTTATCACAGCTTTAAAATACTTTTTGGGGGGTTATAAATAAGGATAAAAGATAAACTGTTCTCAAATTCCTAACTTTTCATTTAAATCTTAGCAGCTCCATATCCCCATGAATATGTCTGTACAGAGCAATGGATACCAGCACAAATCTAATAATCACATAAAATATGCAGCAGGCAAGAGTTCATTTTATATAAAAGTACTGAACTCTCGCTTAAACCTGTCTGAGTTCAAGCGAGGCTATGTTCGACGCGGGGCTGAGTGTGTAAATATAGGTGAAGGAAATTCTGGTCTGCTAATTTCAGCAGAATGTTTAAAACAAAGTGTTACTGTTTAATCTGGGCACATGATGGGTGAATGAATGTTTGAATGAAATGACATAATTGTTGGTTAGCCTGTATAATTTGGAGAGCGTTTGCACAAGTTTAACTCTCTCTGGATGCAGGGCATCCTCAATGCGGGTACGGGAGCACCTTCCCTAAAGACAGAGGATGGTAAAATCCCATCTCCCGTTGCATTTAACAACCTTTTGAGCGATGGGCTGTGGCTGAGGCTGGCTTAGCAATGTGCTTCAGTTCAAGAGTGTTATTCTTAACCTCTCTCCTCACATTGTATATGATATTTAATGCGTCATCTTTGTTTTAAACAAACAATACACAAGCTGTTGCTGGCAGTGGTGGGAAGCTGGTGGTCCATCTGGAAAGCAGGGAGATAGATGAGGGGGGAAAAGAGAATGAAGACTGTTTAGGGGTGTATTTGCATGTATAAATCGCTGGGATGGGAGCAGAGTATTTAGCAGCTTTTTAAAAAGCAGTTTGAAGACAGGGAAGATTCTTTGTCTGTGAAGGAGTCTATTAATAACAGGCATTATTTGTGTAATAAGAATGTGGATTTTGATTAAAGGAAAAAAAAAAGCTCTGGGTCCATACCTTTAAAAAAGTTATTTATTCATTATTTCTGCTCCATAAAATCCGTTCACTCTAAAATTAACCATTTTTCCCTGACAAAAGTTCAGAATGGTATAAAATTAACCAATAATATAGCTTATTAATTAAACCAGTGGCAAAATAGCTATTTCAGCTTAACTGTCTCCACAGGATGGTTACAAGTTGGGTTTCTGGCTGATTGCTTCTGTCATTCCCAAAGACAGAGCACCCCACCTCAGCTTACCACTGCCCAGCGTGCATCCAATATGCCATTTAAAACCTTGATTGTAACCAGAGAGAGTTCATTGAAACCAGAATAAGTTACAAAATAATTAATCTTCCCTGCCATCTTGGATCCCCTCTCTCCAGCATCCAGCCAGATGTTTCGTATTCGCTGTACGCACAGTGCGCTGTAATCCTGGTATTTACACAGCTCGCGTTTTTTCCTCCGTCATTAGCGCTCTGCTTTGAGGTTACACATTTTGCCTTTGCTTAGGAGATCACAGTCGCTGCTAAATGGTTCCTGGAGGACAGGTCGGCGCGGTATGAATGGCTCTTTCAGCACAAGTATATTTACAAATATATTTAAACTCTTTTTTGCATGCAGCAGAGTTTTACTGCTGTGCTCGGGTTCAGGCTGAGCATTGGACAGGTGTCGGACTCTGCACCGAGCTTTCCCTGTGGCAGCGAGGAGCCTCTCCTCCATTTCGGTGCTGCCTAGCCTGGAGATGATCTATTGAGCAGGTGTTTGTAATTTAGGGTTCGCTGCTGTTCCTGTGGAAATCAGTGGAAAAAGGAACGGCGATGGTTGAGAACAAAGTGAAAGGGCAGCACGAACAAGGCTGGCATTATCCGCGCGGCTTCCAGCCCGAGATGCACTGTAAGCCTGCGCTGTGCGTTTTGTAGAGAGCTGCATCTTCCACTGTTAAAAAGGACTTCAGTAAACGAACAGGCAAAAGACCTGAGCGAGGAAGTTTGGGAAAAAAAAAAAAAAAAACTAACTGGGGCTCAGCGAGCAATCTGACATTGCTGCAAATCCTGCTCAGAAATATATGTGCTCTGCTTTAATGACAGCACATAGAGTACTGCTGAGATAGTGGAAAATTTTACAGGGAGTTTTGCTTAAGGAATGGCTTTAACTCAAGTTACCTGTAGAGTACAGTGTCATATGGAAACACTTAGGGAGCTGTGGAAAACTTTCTGAAATACAGTGGAATTTATCTAGCAAAGCATTTCACATACGAGGAAGGAATATGGATTACAATGGAGTCGGTAAAGAGCGGGCTGTTGAGGCTTGGAGGAGGCCGCTTGCAGCGCTGCTGCTGCAGATGAAAAGTACATATGTAACCGGGGGGGGACTCCGGCATGTCCACGTCTGGTATACATTTATACTATTTGCCATGCACGTAACCTTGTTATATAAAACAGAGCCCAATAACCTTAAAAAGACGGACGGTAAAAGAAAGAAAGGTGCAGGGAAGCAGATCTGCTCCCAGCCCTGCAGACTCAGGAGCGGAGGGGCCCACACTGCCTGCGACACCCAGGGGTGGGGGCCTGTCCTGCCCCGGGGCGCGAGGCTGTGAGGAATCGGGACAGCTCCTGGGGAGCAGAAAGCTTAAAAAGACAAAAAGGGGCAGCCTTGGCTGGGAACAGGGCAAAAGGAGGGCCGCTCAGCCGTGCAGGCGCGGTGCGCTGGGTGCGCAGGCCCCGCAGCGCCCTGAGGGGCCCCAGCATGCCAGGGGAGAGGGATGGGGGCGAGGCGAGGATTTTTCAAGTGCGTTTCATTATATATTTGCTCCCTAAATGCTCATGGCAGTGGTCGCCAGAGCATCTGGGCACTTCACAATAATTAAAACTGACAAATCCATAAACAGTAAACAACAGGCTACCCACTCGGGCAGCCAAAAACCCACTACTGCATAAGCTCAATAGCTGCACCCATCTGCCAAATAAAGCCCTCGTCGGCGCCGCCTCTCGCCTGTGCAGGCCAGGGCAGAGCCGGTGCCTTCCCTGCTGTGACCCCCTCGCCTGCTTCCCCACTCCACTCCTGGGCTGGGTTCGGGAGGGTAAGGTTTTTATTTTTAGTTTTGTTTTATTTTTCCCACCGCAAAGTGGCAACAAGTACCGACACCCTTTTCCCTCTGACTTCTTGGCCTGCTAACCCTTTCACAACACAATGGGAAGGCAACCGCTTGCACCCAGGGGAGGGGACTTAATGACTGGAAAATAGAGAGAGAGAATTTGCTTGGAAAAACTGTGGAATTAAAGTTCTGGACAAAACATGCATCACTGATGCATAACACTTTTGTTAATTGGGTCTTAACAGGTTTGTGACTCAGGCTGTAATTATTTTAGAAATGGGTCACACCAGGCAGCGCCAGCGGAGCGTCCTGCCACTTGGCCGAGGTGTAAAACCACGGCCAGGCGCGCGCGGCTGGGGCCAGTGGCCGTCCAGCCTGCTGCCCCCCGGACCGCAGCTCCCGCGGTGCTGCCGGCCTGCCCGGGCTGGGCCAGCCTCGTGGAGGTGTTTGTCCGGCTCCGTTCTCGGCACAGGGCCCTCCTGCAGATCTGCGGGTCACGTGCTGTACGAACGATGCCAAGCGCGCTCGCTGCTTCTCCTGCGCTATTGTTTTCACTCCTGATTTTTTCATGTGTTTTCCTGACCTGCCAGAGGCACTAAATCTTGCTAATGCCTCCCTGCACTCTAGTCGCAGAACGGGCTGCGTGAAGTTTTTCTTTTTTGACTAAAGCGAGAGTAATTAAAATATAAAAACGCACCCAACTGTGGTAAATCATTTCTTCTTTTTACTAAACAGTTGCTCTCTGCTAAATCCACCTCTGCTTTCCACTGCAGAAGTATCTCCACGCAAGCAAAAGTCTTCTAATGCTCATAAAGCAACCAAGATATTATCTCTCTAATTAGCAGCTGGAAAAAAAAAAAAAAGAGATCAATTAATGTTATAATTAAAAACAGTGCCTTTAGATCTGTTGTTTGTGGTGAACGAATGTGGCCGTTACGCCGCTCGCTGATGGGATGTGCTGGGTTTTTCCCCCAAAAGCTTGGAGCAGCACTTAGCGGTAGGGCCAGGGAGCCCTGTCTTGAGCAGCAGCGCGAGAAGGGACCCCGAAATGTTCCCAGCAGCGTGGCCCACCCCTCCTTCACGCGGCTCTGGGGAGCTGGTGGGGTCTCGCGGCTGGGAGAGGGGCTTGGTGCAGTTCTGCAGCTCTGGCTTGGCCCTTCCCTGTGCCGGGGTAAGCTGTTTTTCATATATTGTAGCCTGGGAAAGCTGTGTTACTGTTAAAAGAGTAACCATATCCTTTTCTGAGCTGTTGCCAAGCAGATGTAGGGTTTTGGAAAGTTCCCAACAAACTTCCACAGCTGATACTTTACTGACTTGTTCTTTCTCCCTTCCCTCTACTTGCACCTATTTAAATAACCAAAGGACCTAATTTGGGGGAGGGAGCATTGCTCTGCATCTTCTACTTGTTAAATATAATTAATTGAGAGTGACCAGTTAGTCAATTACAGTGTACGGCTTGCAAAAGAAATGCAGAAATATCAAATATTACTGTTTTACCAAAAAGCTCCCTCTTCTGCAGTGAATGCTTTCTTGGAAGAACCAGCCGAGTAATGAGGAAAATTGAGCCCCTTCAGCCCTTTGTGCGATACGGGGCTGCTTCTGCCTCTCACCAGGGCAAATATCTCATTTACTTTCTTAATGGCAGGGCTAATAATTTGAGGGGTGGCTGTGAAGGAGGAAGAAATAACAGCTTTTAAAGGCTAGTGTCGATAGGAAAGCCGGTGTAAATGCAAATCTCCCTCGTGTGTGTGAGTGTGTACAGGGAGGAAAACGGAGCACTTGAAATGTGGAAAGCTCTTGCAAATCATATATCACACGAAAGGTTTACAGGAGTTCAGAATATAGCGAGGGGTATAGATGTCAGGTTTTCTTACACAATAGAGGGTCTTTTGTTTCCGCGCTCCCTCTTGGCAGGAGCCTCCGTGCCACTGCTGGCAATTTCCTGTCCATCTTTCACCGAGCAGCAGAGCCGGAGCAGGGGAGTAGTCCCACGTTTTTGTTTAGACTATTTTTTTAATGCTAAGCCTTGTCCTAAGCAGGATATCCCTGTGTATGTTTGGAGTTCCTGAACTTCTCTGCAGAAAATTATCCTTAAAAAGCCCCTTCCATAACACCCAGTCTCTAACTTGTCTCTGAAAAAAAAAAAAACCAGCCCTTATTTAATTACTTTTGCTTGTGAGAGCTTGTACCCTGCTGCTTAATTTGCCTGCATCTCAAATGCTTGGTTTTGAAGAGCAAAAACCAAAAAGCGGGGACGACCCAGCGGTGCCACTGCTGCCGGGGGGCCGGGTGCAGGACTCTGTCCCTTGGGCTCCGCGTCTGCCTGGGGCTTGAGTCCGTCCCTGGTCTCCAAAGCACTTCCCATGCGCGTGTGGGAGTTCGTCGGGCTCGAGGGCCCCGTGATGGTGTCTGGCTGCAGTCGGGGCTGTGTGGCTCTCAGACGCTCTCCAAGCTCACGGGCCAGCAGCTATTTTTTATGATTACTTTTTTTCTGGCTCTCCCAAATGGTCTCCTCGGACAGCCCCATCTGCATTTGTTGACATCACGCAGTAAAACCAAAGTAAAACTAAAACCAGGGGCACGGTGCTTAGCTCGCACGGAGGAAGCAGGGTGAGCTCAAGCTGCAGACTCTTCAGACTGAGCAGCGGAGTAAAATACAGAAAAATATATCTGTGAACTATAGAAAAATATCTGTGAAGTACAAGACCCTGCTGTAATGAGCTGGACAGAATTTGGATTTGAAAATGCTGCATTTTCTCTGAAACTTCCCTTAACTTGGTAAAACAGCACCAAGGAAGTGGGAAGGGGTCTGTAAAGCGGTGCGAATGCCAACTGCTCGACACGAAGTCGCTTGGGAACATGACACCCCCAGCAATCCGTTTTTATTTAGGTTTAGAAAACCCTTCAGATTAGCAGGTCGGCAGCGCGTGCATTCCTGGTGACCGCTGCCGTGCTGCACGGGGCGGTGAGGAGCCTGTGCCCAGCACGCCCCGGGGACGTCGGCTCCGAGGGTTCAACCCGAGTGGAAAGGGAAGCGTGCCGGCTCCTGTAGACCTTGCTGGGGTTAAAGGAAAGCGATGGCTGTGGCGCGAGCGTTGCTGTCCGCGCGCCCCCTGCTCAGGCATTCCTCTTGGTAACATGATCTTATTTCTGTCTGCTTTTAACAGATAGGCGAGGTTAAGTTATGTTAAACATGTTGTACTAAGTTTGATTCGCAATGCTTCAGTCTGGTTTTCTTCCTTGATTAGCTTTAATCAAACCCTCCATGTTACATGACCTTAATAAAGCTATTTTTCCTGACAAGTGAAGACTGTCTTAACAAGCAAAGCTCATCTGGCCTGAAACTAAAGCCAAGTCAAGATGGTGTTTTAGGTCCTCATTAAAGTCCACAGCATGAAGTAAGAGGGGAAATGATGAAATGGTGCTCCACCAAACCATCCCTCCTTTACATTTAATTAGAGGAATTATATGCAACCCAGTAGATGCCTTGGGAAGGCAATCACCATTGGGTTAATAAAGAGCCCGGCAGTATAAAAGGGGGCAGCTAAGGCTTTAGCAAGGAGTAAATTAACACCAGGAGCCGGATGGACTTCGAGATCAACTGGGAAAAAAAACGTACGGTGTTAATATAAAATAAAAGAGCTGCTGAGACACCCGGCCCTGGTCCGGGGCTGATGCACAGCGACCCTGACATGCTTCGGAGGGAAAGCTTGGCATGTTTATTCTCCCTGCAGTCCTTTCCTTCGGTTACTGCTGACTCACGCAGGTTGGGTGAAATATTGACGGCCGTGGCCGGCCAGGCAGCGAGGCGAGGAGGCGAAGGAAAAGCCCCGGCAGTGAGCGATGCCACGGGGCTTGGCAGTGGGTGAGGAAATCAGCCACATGCAGACAAAATGCGGTCAAGCAGCCGCCCCACACAGAGGATGTCCCTTGCACTCATTAGCATTGTGTTTGTAACAGAGCTTATCAAAAAACAGCCAACAGACATAATCTGTGGTTTACGCTTTCTTTCTTTTTTTTTTTTTTTTTCTCTTTTTTTCCTTTTTTTTTTTTTTTCTGAGGGTTTCTAAAGGATGTAATCCGCTCTGTTTTTATTGCCTTTGCCTCTGGACGTGCCGCAGCTCCAGCCAGCAGTTATTTCAGCGTCTCCAGCCTCCCTGCGAAGGTCTGCACTGCTGAGGGCTTGACTGCTACTAAATTGTAAACCGCAGGGCTGCCTTAACCCTTTTCTTTCTGTGCAGCTCCCCAAATTTTGGGTGTTACAGGCTGTTTCCATTAGAGGAGAAATTGCTTATGAAGCGTGGCAGTGCTTCGGTGCAGACCTGCTTGTTTAGAAGGGCTGTGCAAAGCCCGGCTCTGGCGGCACAGCGGGGAGCAGCCTCAGTTGCTTTCTGTGGGGCCCCTTCCCCAGCCTGAGCCCCCGGTGATTTCTCCCAGCTCCACCAAAATATATTTTTGCACTTCGACGGCTCCTCTCTGCGCAGCCAGGAACCTGCTGTCCACGCACCCACTACAGGCATCGCACCCAGCACCCTCTGCTTTCCTCATCTCCACTATTCCGTCCTTAAAGTCCAAGTTTTCCTCTTGGGAACAGCAACTTCTTGCTCTGATAGTCTCAGAGCCACCTTTGGAGCACAGTTGCATTTGCAAAGTGATTTCCTGGCTGGGTACGTCCCTCCCTTTCCTCCACATCTCCCTGTCTGCGGGGATAAGCCAGAAACATTTGTCCGTCTGCAAGCTGCGAGCCGAAAGGAGAGCGCCGTCCTTCCCCGCGCCAGTCCCACTGAAAGTCACTTCTTTGCTTGCTTGTCTAAGATGATATTTGCAAATAATTTCCTAAAAAGGCAATCTAAAAATGGCACTGTTGTTACCCATATTTGTACACAGGCTTGTGTGCGACTGGATTCCTAGGGCTTGTCTACACAGGGACAATTGAAATTAATGTGAAATAACTTTAAAGTGGATTAGCTAAACTGCATTACGTCCTTGTGTAGACACTGTCATTTAGAAATAAAACTGCCTTAATTTGGTTTAGTTTAATTTGCTTTAGCAATTTAATAAAGACACTTTAAGTCTGAGTGAGGAGTTTACACAGGGATTTAATGCAGTTTAATTAATCCACTTTAAATTCACAATTTTAATTAATTAGGATGAACTTTCCTTAAGTGTTCCCCTGTCGAGATAGCGGTGCAGCATTTCCAGCCACCTGGCAAGATGACCTGACGATTCCTGACTCTAAAGAGCTGTTGCAATGATGCATGGTCGGTCCTGTCCCCGGAGTTTGGTACATAAAGAAAGTAGTTTCAAAGTCCTCCTGGTCTGGCCACTGCCAGGACGTCCTTCCCTGCCCTAAATTACCTCTGGAGAGCCCTGGCTCATGCTGTAATGAGCCACCATCCTCACAAGTGCTCTAGGTTCTTGTTTTGCCCACGAAACCATAAGCAGAAGCATCTGTCTCACGTGAAAGGGGGTTGGAAAGATGCGTCCCGAAACAGAAAAAGGCACAACAGCCTACTTCAGCTCTGCACACGCGGCGTCGTGCTTTGCTGACCACTGAAATGGTTTCAGTTTCTCACCCAACTTACTCAGTGGTTTTGCAATATTGGCAAACCCACACAAAACCCCTTCTGTGTAGGAGGAGCAAAGTCCTGCAAACCTGCGTGCATCTGGGGTGAGGCTGGCCAGGTCTGCAGAGCTCCCGTTGTCCTTATTTATTTACCATCATTAGAAATTCCCTCTTTGCTCGTTGTGCAGATGACCTCTCCTTGAGACGCCGGCGTTGCTCTGAGTGCACATCCTCAGCCTTCCCACAGCCCATCAGCAAGCGTGGGTTTCCTGCGGTGCTTTTAGTAAGCGGATTGCGCAAAAGTTTCTCTCTGTGAACTGGAACGTGTCCTTGCTTGCCTCTCCCAGCCCCTTGCAGTCTCCTCCTGGCCCCGCAGCTCCTTTGGGGTTTGCTTTCCATGGGGCCCCTTTGTGTGCCGGCCTCGGCATCCACCCCATGTCCTCCTGCCCCAGCCCTGCAGCCGTCCCCGTCCTCGGGGAATCCTCCAGCAGCACCAAGTCCACCCGTGGCTGTGGTTTTTGGGCTAAGGTCTTCCATGTCCCTCTGACTGAGTCGAGGGGCGTTTCACTGAGACTTCAGCCCTCCCTTACAGCAGGTTGTAGGGAATACATGGTGTGTTAGTGCTTGGAGCATCTGATTACTCATTCAGGGATTAAAAAATATCAAAATGGTGAAATCTGATCCCCCCTGTGATACGCGCTGCCTGGCAGCTAATCAGTAAATTGTAGTTAAACATAGGGCTCTGCAGAGCTGCGCTTGGCTCCTGAGGTCTCGTTTGGTAGGGAGGGTTTTAGGTGGAAGTAAGGGGCAATCAGCTGCAATTTGCCTTTATAAGGATAACAAGTAAATGTGTGCGATTACTGACATACCCATTTGCATGTCGCGATCGTTCCCAAGGCCAGCGGAGAGCAAGGCGCTGTTTCACCGAGTGCTGGATGCGGACGGGCAGCCCCTGCCCCAAAGACCTTGCAGACCACATCGGCTGGAGCAGGCAGGGAGGAGAGCCACAGGTCCGGAGCAGAGCAGTAGGAGCACCGGGATTTGGGGATTGCATAGATCATCCAGGGCGCTCTTTCGGGAGGTGTTAGCTGGTGGGAATGGTGAAGGAAATGAAGAGGCAGACGAGCAGGGCTGAAGTACCCAGCGTGAGAAGTGAAGAAGCCCAGCAGATGCCGCTGGACGACTGGGGCACTTCCTAACACCCCACCAGCCTTGCGGCGGGGACAGCGGGGTGCAGGCTGGTGGCAGCGGGATGGCTGCCGGGTGCTCGCCCACCAGCGCATGGCTGGGAGCATCCGCACCTCCCTCCTCGCCAGGGCGTCGAGCACAGCTCAGGCTTCATTTGTAAACATTAAAGTGCTTTTTTATGATTGCTCCACCGGTGCCAAAACCAGACACACGCTTGCTCGCAGCCTCGCGTCGCGCTCCCATGCTGCCATGGTCCAAAGTGACGTAATTTGTTAAAAAAGGGGTCTGCCACCAACTGCACACTCAGAAGTGCCAATTTTAATTAAAAACTTCTCTTTTGCAGCACGTGGGTTTTATCCGTGGCTAAAAGGAGGTAGGGAAGTGTTCCTCGGCTTTTCCAGTTGGACGTTTCTAGGCTAAACAAAGCAGGGAAAGTTTTCTGTTGCTAAATGCCTAGTAATCATGTGTTTATCCTAAATTTAGGGCTAGTCCATTTTCTCAGTGATGTGAGGGGAGAAGGGAGTTAAAACCAAATTGATGGCAAGTGTCTGGATAGAGACGGTCTTTCTAACAGTCATAAAAAGATTGCCTTTGATAGGGATTTTGTTGTTTCACTGTGGAAGTCATTACAGGGGGAGATCTCATATCACTGTAAAGTTAGCCACTAGATTAGCTATTCATATATTTTATTGGTAAAAAATATGACAGGGGGATTATTGTGTGAGAACTTTGTGGAAAATAAAAGAGATAAAAGCAGTTTAACTGTCAGTACATTAAGGCTGTGGTTAGCTCTGCATAGTGTTACTGGATGGAAGGAGACCGGGTGTCTGAGGACTGGCGTTGTTCGTTTTAGATGGTCATGTGCCGTGTTAGGGGCTGGCGAGAGTAATGAGCCCAGGTAGCTGGAAGAGGAGACGGTAGTTACAGATGAAGAAGGGAATTCGTGATGATTTGGCCAAAGCGATGGAGCTTGGTCCTGTGTCCGTGCAGAGGTCCTCATCCGGCTGCAAAGGGCTCTTGGCCACGTGAATGAATACAGTGATGGCAGTCACATTCGCGTAGCCTTCCCTGCACATCTCCTGTTTTGTTTTCACTTCCATTTTTTTTTCATTTGCCCACGTTTTTGGCTGCAGACGTTCAGAGGTCCTGGACAAACGGCTGCGGTAAACGCACAAATGGGTTGCACAGCGAGCGTGCAGGGAGCGCGTGGCGGGCTGACCGCAGCCGCGCGCGCTGTGCGTCCATCTGCGCAGCACATGTGCGCGGGGCTGAGGCACCCAGCTGGCTCCTGGGGTGGGAGATGGAGCAGGTGTAAACGTGACAGGCGATTGTCACGTGAAGGTCCCTTGTCCCACCACGATGGGAAGGTGAGCGGGATGCAGAAGAAGTCTCCAGGATGGAGGCCCTGCTTTGTGTTTAGCCCGGGTGGAGCGTGGCAGAATGGGAAATGTGATTTAGGAGAGCACCTGGTTCGGAGAGTTCGAGAGGCATGCTTGTGTCCGTGCTCTCCGGCACGGCGCTGAGCTGCTGCTTTATAGAAGGTACATACGCTGTACTGAACAGATGTCTTCATCGCTGGCTACGCACTAATGGAAATCTGTGTTGTCATTGTCACCAGCAGCGCGGGATTATATTGTTAATGTATGGCTTCCTTTACACGAAATCGAGCTATACGGCGCCGAAAACTTACACGATACTTGGTTTAGAGTCTGACCTTATGGTGTTCCCATCCATCCACAGTCTTCCTAAGAGCAGCTACAAAGGCCTGCTGTGTTTCATGGGCTGCACTGTTACAGTTTGCAGGTTTGGACACTTCACGTCTTGATCCATCCTGCTTTGCATGCCAGAGTGTTTTCATTAGCACAGCATTCATGCATGTGAGATTGTCGCTAACTGATATAATTAACCAGTATGTCAAAGGCTATTTGTTTATTGCACATGCAACGGCTTTTCTGTAGTAAGAAAACCTTTCTGCTGACACAGTGCGAATGGGAACACGCTAAACTGGAGGAAGAGCCCTGAGCCGGATGTGGAAGTTATGAATAATGATTGTACGTAAAAGAAGAGAGAATAATGCCACGGATTTGAACGGGTTTGACTAAAGGTGATCAGTATCTGAAGAAAGGAAGAAGGGGATGAAGAAAAAAGAGTTTGTCAGATAATTTCCCCCAACCCATGATTATTGTTATTTCCTATAAAGTAAGATGATCTTTGGTGATCTGAAGCCAGATGATGACTAAAAATAAATTTACTAACTGCAGGGCAGAAACTGTTAGAATCCTTTTTGGAGGCAGTGATAAGGCGCTTGCTCCCTAGCCTTTAAATCAGCCCATCCTTTGTGATCCCTGTTTCCTTCCCACTTTGCTGTCTTTTTAGCTCCCAAGAATAATGCTATTCAGAAACACAAATGTCTTCTGTGTCAGGTGCCTTCACTGTGAACTGTTTGGGCCTGCTGTATATCACGTCTCTGCCATCGTTTTGGACATCTGTGCAGCTTTTAAGGCATCTTTTCAGAAAATCTTTCTTTTTAGTTATTTATAAATAGAAATTGCTGGGGTGGTCCTCACAGCAGGACTCAGCAGTTCCTACACTGAAGTGTGGACCGTAGACTATGTCCACGTTTTAAGTACTAAACTGTGTAGTTTGTAATGAAAAGATGGGCAGTCACATTTGTGGAGGTCTGCAGGAGGTTCTGGGGGTTGACACTGGTTTGTGTTGCAACAAGTCTGCCAGCTGCTGCTGCGAAGAAACCCAAATGTATGCCTTAGCTCAATAAATGTCAAAACCTCTCATCCCGTTGTATTGGAGGTATCCCAAAATCCCCACTTAGGCTCCCTCCTCTATGTCTTCTTTCAGACCAGCTGCTTCTGGTCCCATGGCTTCAGCTCCTGTGATGCCCAGTCTACTGCTCCCGTCCTGCTCTGCCTCCCTCCATTCGGTGCCACGACTCAGAGCCTTTCCGTAGCTACTTCTCCAGAAGCAGTTAAACCATCAGCATTATTTAACACCATCAAAACTGACTTTTTTGCTTCCTCCTCTTCCCACCACTGCTTTTCCTTCCTCCTGTTGCTGGAACCACTGCCAACTGATGGCCAAAACCTGGGCTCCATCTTGAACTTCTTGTTCCGCAAACGTGCAAACAATTTGTACCTCCCCGTCTCTCTTGCCTTGCCCATCCCTCAACATCTGATTGCTCTTTCTCGCTAGTCCCGGCTGCTACAAAGCTGTAAATTCTGTGGCCTGGGTTTTCTTAATCTCTTCCATCCAGGCTGTCTTGAGCCCTCTAATGTGGATACCCAATTTTATCCGTGGCCTTTGACCCTGGCTATGCCATCCCATGTTACGGATCCGTTCATTTACTCCTTGCTGCATTGAAGCGTCTCATCTCTGACTCCCAGACACATTCTCCTTTAGCACTTGCACGTCTTCTTTGCCCCCTCTCCCTTCCCTCTCCTGCAGCCTTCGTTGCCCCTTGATCGTGAAGCTGTTTCCTCCTCACCCATCACCTCCCTTGACCCCATCTGGTCCTTTCTGTCCTAGGTGCATCCTTGTGGTCCTCATCTCCCATCTGTCTTCAGGCCGCGGGGGCTGGCCATGACACCCCACGCTCCTCGTAAAGAGAAACCCCATACACTGCGTGTCTGTGTGTTCCTTCCCCTGCTAACTTTTCACCTGCTCCCTCTTAGCACTTTGTTGTTGTCTTTGGCTTATCTCGCATGATAATCTCTGCAGGGCACAGTGGTCTGCGTGTTCCTATAATTCGTACCGTGCCTGGTGCAACGCAGCCTTTATGCTGTTGGGTATATGGGAACATTTCTAATGCAAACATCTCATAGCTAGGAAGGGAGTTAAAAAATTAGAAAGGACTCCAAACCCATGTCACATATTCTCTTGCAAGGAATGGGGAAAAAAATTGTTTATTCTGGCCCCAAATTTTAATCACCCAAGGGCTGTTAAGATAAAAATAGTCAGTTCTGCCTTCTGTTTATGGTATACTTGGTTGAGTGCAAGCCAATTTTGAAGCTGAACATACTGTCTGCTATTTTTGCTTGATTTTAGATTCCACATTTTAAATAGTTTCTTTAACAAGAAGCATATTTTCACTGATACAAACTTAGCTTGAGGAGAAGCATCCTGAAGTTCTAGCCATATTGAAGATCAGTGAAATGTAGTAAACTCTGGTTTTAAGGGTTTTGTTTTCTCCAAGAGCTGAAATGAAGAGTGTGTTCTGGCAACAAGTGCTGGCACGTTGTTCATTAAAAGCTCTCTTCCGAGCTTTGGTTCCCACACACATGTGCCCTCATTCTTCAGCGGAGCTTCCAGGCAAGGGCATTGGCAGTGCTCGAGTCTGATCTTCAGCCATACAATTTGTCTTAATTGTCTACTAGCATCTAGGCAAGACTTAGCTCACGGGTGGCCACAGCAAGGGGCCACATGCAAACCGATGAGCTTCTTAATGTGGCCTGCCCGGCAATCGGATGATTTAATTATCTGTGCCCGTTGTAGGCTGCCTGGCTGCTCCCCATCCCGCCTGCCCTCAGGCGCGGCGGGCTTAACCACATGCAGCCATGGGGGCAGCTGCATTTGATCTTCCTCGCCAACGCGAGGGTCCGGCCCTGACAACAGCCTCTCTGTTCGGTGCTTTCTTTCCCCTTCTTTCTTTTCCACTTCGTTTGGCACCGTGCCCCCAGAATCATTTGTGTGTAGGGGAGGATGAGAGAGCTGGATGGCAAAAACTTAGAACATGTAGTTGGGTGTTGACAATCCCGATGATTAATTGATCCTCCGAGGATCCAAGATGATTTGCTGAAGCATCAATAATAGAAATCCTGTCATTATCCACTATTTACTTGGTCTTTCTGCGGGAAGACATCCTGTCTCAGTGTGTCTGCATCACGCGCGTCTCGCACGGGGCCGCCTGCCGTTCCTGGGGCACGAAGGGCCGGGCTATCACCCGCAAACTTTCTTTCATCACCCAGTGCTCTGGCGTGTTGTAGAAAAATCGAGCGTGTCCAGCGCGCTGAGTGTTTTCAAACGGCTGAGCAAAGCCCTTCGCTGCCGGTGCTTGTGGAGAACAACTCGATCCCCTTTACCTAGCGCGAAGCACCGGGTCAGGGCGGGACGCGGAAGGCAGAGGGGGCACAGTCTGGCAACGGGGACGTTTCGCTGCTGACGGCCCCGCGAGCACCCACGCTCAGGTCGAGAAGAGCTGGCTGGACACCGGGCACGCTTGCCCATAGCGACAGCGGCTCTGACCGCGTGTCAGGTAGGGTGAGAGGGAAACAGCAGGACCAGGATGACCTTATGCCGAGGGCAGAGATCAGGGATGTCTCCGAGCATGACCTCGTGCCGTCCTGATCTCCTTTTATCTGCCCAGGTCAAGCGCAGCTCCTCGTCTGTCCCGTACCTGTGCAGCAGGCTCAGCTACCTGCTGTTAGCAGGGAAATGAGGGTGTGCAATGCCCCGGCAGGACAGACTGACCTGAGCTGTGCCAGGGGCTTTTCCCCATGGTACTCTGGGAGCACTCGTCTGCCTGTGTGAGCCGGAGAACGGCTTCCTGATGGTCGTTGTTCCTTTGTCGAAGCACTTGCTCTTGTCCAGGGAGGTGTCTGCTCGAGGGCATCTAGCGTATGTGTGCTCTCCTCCTTAAATGTGCTAAGGATGATGCTGGAAAGTGCTGTGCATCTTCATGTAAGCACCTCAAAGGGTTTGGGGAACCTTGAATAATCCTTCTGACTCCTGGTCTCTAGCATGATCGGGGTCTCACCCCTCTCCTAACCCTCTGACTCTCCAAATACGTGATTTCACTGTTGCAGCTGCTTTAGAAATTTTTGGATAGGAAGAGGTGGGTCATCTCTGTCTGGCAGCACAGCCCTTGCCAGGTCGAGTGCAGTTACACGGACCTACTCCAATTTTACCCAGGGATTTTGTGGTATTTTTCATCTGTAGTAAATGTAGGGGGGTCAGCTGTTTTCAGGTGGTGTAACTAATGCTGGGCCAAGAAAGACTGTCCTTTGGGTAGTTAGTGCATCTCAGGCATGCTGGTAGAAGGTAAAGTCTTACGCGTTACTAATGCCTCAGCACGCACCTTAGGAAGCGTGTGTGCTTCTCTCTGCGTTTTGCTCTCATTCACAACGATGCCTGGGTGAAGGTATTTCACGGAGTTAGGAAAAGGGGATGGCAGGGCTTGCTTCTGCGAGGCACTGGGACACTTCTGCCCTGGAGTGTGAGAGCCACGCAGCAGGCAGAGAGCAGCCTTCGGGATGGAGCTCAGCTCCTGGATCCCCTTCCTGGGCTTGTTTTGATGGATTTCACTGCTCCGTCTGGAAACGCTGATGACCAACACGAGTTGCCACCAGACTGGGGGACACCCTACCAGCACCACCGTGCTCGTCGTGCTGCTTGTTACAAAGAGCCCCTGCGTGCCAGCCAGGCTGGGGCCGTGCCGGGGAGAAGGTGGCTCCGTGCGCCTGGCTCTCCGCTGTGGTCCAGCTGCACCCTACAGCCACCTCTGCCACGGCTCCAAAATTCTCCGCTGCATGGCGTGCAAGGCATGAGCAAACCTGCGCTGGCGAGATGGTATGGCAGGAGGGGACAGCTGATTTTAATTATTTTATATATAAATAACTTTCAGATAGTTTGCAAGTTTGGCAATGGCTACTGGCTTAGCAATGTGACCTTGTTACTCTTACCCCATTCCTCTGGGTGTTTGTCTCGCTCACTTGTTTTTCCGTATCTTAAATTAGCTTGCAAGTGGCCAGGGAAGGGGCCGGGGCCGCCCCTGCCCCTGCCCGGCCCTGCAGCTTCCCGGGCTTGCGGGACATGACCGCAGCAAGGACAGAGGGCGAGGAAGCCGTGGCTTGGGGTCGGTGAAGCCCACGGGGTATGGAACCCGAGCTGCTGTGATTTTCCCCGGGGCGCTGGGGTTGGTCCCGGTTTGGGCTCTTCAAGGTCTGTTCCGTGCCAGCCCTCGGGGCGCAGGGCAGGGGCTGGCCCTGGCTGCCAGGGGGCACAGAGGGGCGGACGGGGGCACGTCCTGGATTTTAGCACTTTGGGGGGTTTATTAGTGTTGACAGTGTGTGAACTTGACATCCTTTGTAATAATGCGGTTTTAAAATCTGCATTATTCATGCGTGCTTCCGAATACAGGCCCACTGTGTAAGTTGGGGAGGAAAATTAATGAAATAAATGTCAGCATCCTTGAAGAGCACGTGAGACTTCACATCGCAGAACAGCTCTGGCGGCTTTAACCACCGAGGGGAGCAGAGGGTGGGAAGGGGAAAGAATGCACTCACATGTATATCCTTTCCCTCATCCGTAACTGAACTCCTGATGAAAACTGAAAAGATTAGTTAGACAGAAATGAGTCTAGCCGTACAGATCAGTAATATTTCATATTTTTGTTAATAATTGTAGCTTGTTCTCCCGCTCTTTATTTATGGTACAAATAAATATGGTTCTGAATGAATTCATCACAGGAAACACCCTTTTACTCTTAGGTTAACATTTAAAATTAAACCAGAGAGCAGATGGCTAAGGATGCACTGGCTGGATAAGCCAGACAACTGCACCGGCGGAGTGAAATGTAATTACACCCATGAATATTATTTGCAAGGGTAAGAGATAGTTATCAAAGTTGTGTTTCTTCTTTAGCACACAGAGAAGGCAGGATGCAATTGAAAAAATAATGCCAAGAGGACTAAATGCAAAAAGGAAATATATTTTTTAAGTCGGTCTTTTATGTGTTTCTGGGGAGGACTTGCCTTCAGCTCCATAGCTGGAGGCTGCAGCCTCCCAGGCTGGGAGTAGCGGCAGCGCTGGCCAGGGACGCTTGAGCAGAGCGCTCCTACAGCATCATCCAGCATGGAAAGGAGAAAGAGCAGGTACTGCAAGAGAAAATGCTTTGTAGTTAAAAAGTGTGCAAAGAAATAAAAAATTCCTTGTTAGGTCAAATTAGCACTTTATTATTTTTACTGTAGTTGTTTTCAAAAGTCCATGCTGTTTTACAGACTGAAGAAAGTGGCCATCCCTGTGACGGAGATCACAGAGCTCATGGTCTAAGCACTCAGCTGTGCTCATGCTCGGTGTTTACGTTGTTCTCCAAATTATTGAGGAGCCTTCTCTAATTTAATATGTCGATGCGGGGCCTTCAAAGTAAAGTGTGTTTACGCGAAGAGGTAGAAGCCTTTCTTCCAGAGCAAAGCAGGGGAGGGCAGGACCTGGAGCCTGCACCAAGACCCCGCGCTGCAGGCGGGAGGACCAGGAGCTTCTGAGGTGGGTGCAGCGGGCGGCTGGAGAGGTCCGCGCTGCCATACATGTGAGGTGCAATAAAAGGCAGTCGGGAGTACGGCGGTGGTGTTGCCCAGGTCTGCACCGCATGCGCTCACTCACAAAGTCAAGTGCACGTACGGTTCTTGCAGCACTCCAGTGATTTTGAATTGCTTGACATTGTGGGAGCACTCAAATCTCAGTCGCTTTGAAACTCAAGAGCCTACGCAATATCTGAAGCACAGCTTCATTTTAAAACAGAGGCAAACAGCATCCTCATCTCCTGGTCTCAAACACGAGGATGTGTTGTTGCACACACACTTACCACAGAGGGAGGGGGACGGCAGGGAAGTCAGTGCAGGCAGGGGAGCCCGTCGTCCGCCAGCATGCTTTCCCTCCGACGCTGAGAAGCAACAAAATGAGACCGCAGCCCATGAATGTCCCGACATTGAGAAAGGGGAGTTTAGAAATAGCCCCAAAGATAAAGGAGGGCATTTATCCCCACGACTGTTTGGCAGAAAAAGTGATTTCCATAGTCCGCTGATGGTCACTCAGGAGCATGCGGCAAGGGGCCTGCTGGTTGTCTCTGACGGAGCTGACGGTTTTACTGGTCGAGTTTTGTTTCAGCTTAATGAAGTAAGTACTTTCCTGTGTCCAGGCGCTGATGGGGAAGGTTTGTAAACTCCTTGCCTTTGTTGGGGTGACTGAAGTATTTTTTCTTCCTTTTACCCAGCCATTTTTGTTTCTCCTCAAATCCATTGCCATAGACAAAGGGTACGTTTACTGTAAAAAAAAAAAAAGAAAAAAAAGGCTGTAAACCTGGTTTGCATCTTTAGTCCTGAAAAGACCATTTTTTATGCAGGGGAAGAGGAGAGCCTTAGAGAAGGCCAGAGGGAGGGCGAGGGTGGGGAGCCGGAGATTTACGGCCCTGCGACGGCGAGCGCTCCTGCCGAGCATCCTTCCCGGGTGCTGCGCCCTGCACGCAGCGGGGAGGCGAGCCGCCGCGGGAGCGGAGCGGGAGGCGCGGTTCCCTCCGCGTCTGCCCGGTCTCGTGCAAAGGCACCGCTTCGGAGCAGATGACCTGGACCTCCCCGTGTCAATTAAATTATACCAAGCCAACGCGGATGTTTAGTTTGAAATCATCGCACAAACTGAGGTTTCTGGGCTGTTTCTTCTTCATGATGTGGAAAAGGCTGCCGCTTTTTGCTGTCAGCCTGCTTGGGAGCATTGCAGCCTGCCCGTACGCCGTGACCGTGCTCAAAGAGGGGTGCGTCGGCAGCCTGAATGCTGCCCGGCAAGGCAATAATAATTGAAGATATTTAAAAATGTATGTATCTTCCATCTTTCCCATATGGGCTCCTTAGGCAACATGACCTTATGTGGCCATTATCTGACCTCTCTTACACTTGGATTACTCGGTACAAAGCAAATTTATGGTTGTTTATTCTCTCCTCCTATCAGCTATTAGTGCCTAATCATATGGTCTATCGATCATGTGATTAATTGCCTGCCTAAAGAGGCAGCAGGTCCCGGGGAATGCTGCACTGCACCAGCCTGAACTTCAACCCCTTATACAAACCGGCGGAGCGCAGGCATCCGTCACTGCCGGCAGCCCCGGGCTGGAGTGTGGCGGCAGCGCCGGGAGGCAAAGCCCCGGCTTTCTTCGGCAGCGGACGTTGTGTTCCCCTTCCTTAATGGATAAAACTCCACCTACAGTTGTAAATGGGATGATTTCCAATGCATCCCATAAATAATGATCAAAGAGGAAAATATGTGGGCCTTATTACAACAGTGCCCGCTAGTGCTGCTATAATTAAGGGTCTGTCAGCATTTCTATTATAAACCCTTATTTTCGAGGGTTTATAACTCAGCCATAAAATTTTGCTCTGGCTGAGACTTGGCATAAAAAGTCCCAGCATGTGACCAGTTTTTCTTGTTACCAAATTGTTAAAAAAGCTGCCGATCAGCCTTATTTTACTTGTAACAACACCCATGCACCTTTGTGTTTCCAGAACCGTTTTTACTCCTTAAACAAGCAGCTTTTTATTAAAACGAAATTAGCATTCGAAAACTGAAAGTGTGCACCAAGCCCCTCTCCTCCTTATTTTTCACCACCTTGAAACGAACACGTTATTCGCTTCTCGTGGTGTTGAGTTGCTGCTCCGCGGTCCCACCGGTACAAGAGGCTCCGGCCAGCCTCGCTCTGCGGGCAGGGAGGGCGCGAGGCTCCGCTCCCCGCAGGCACGTGCTTGGAGCACCTGGATTGCGCCGATGCAGCAGGAATACCAGTGGGCTGGCTTCAGCTGTCGGTTATCCCATACGAATCCAGAGGAGCTGCGCAGACTTCGGAGCCTGGTGCGCTTTGTTTTAGCCAGGGCGCTGAGCTGCCTTGCTTTCTGTTGGGTTGAGTTATCCACTTAGGGATTTCTTCTTCTCTCCAGGATCCATGCACGTTAACTCCTGCTAATGAGAACTACGGCTTTGTCAAAGGGGGAATCTGGAATTCAGTTTGACTGAAACTGAGGGAATTTCACACTAAAAACACATATTAAATTTTTAAAATGTAAGGTTGCCATACCTGTACGGCTCTGGTTTCAAAGGGAGCATGTGCCATTTCCAGAAACATGTCCTTGATGTGTTAGTAAAGGACAGCAAGTTGGCTCAAAAAGATGCAGCCACTTAAAAACATTGATTCTCCCGGGACAACACGCCAAAATGCAAAAATAAATTAAACATAAGCAGATGCTGTGCCTCCTTTCCATTTTTGGCTAGCACATCCCATTATGGGACTACCAGTGGGACAACTGAGAATGACTGACATTTACTCAAACTTAAGGCCTTATTGGACTGCCCTGGCACTAGTCATAAAAATTCAGGTTTATGCTAGTATTAAATCTGAATGTTTCGCCGACTTGTTAAGGCATGCATTGCATCAGTATAGTTCTTTATTCTGTGCCAGTTTTATACTATTTCTGTTTTTTTAAAAGGACCTTATCGAGTTTATTAACATAGCCTTGAATTTTCAAGGGAGCATGAGGGAAATACAGACCCAGCTCCTACTGGAAATCACAACCTCAGAAAACCAGAGTTCCTACCCTGGCAGCGATCCCACGTATAAGCTCTTTCCATTTCCAGAAAAATCATTGAGCTGAGGCTAAGAACGTTCATCTGGTGCCTGTCGAGTGCATTGCCTGAATATAAACACAACGATTCTGGAGCAGAGAAAGAGCCCGCGACTTAAATGGATTTACACTGGCTAAGAACCTGGCCTTCTACACTCGACTTCTGACATTACTTGAAAGTAAACATTGAGCTGAACTATTCAGTGATTTAAATGGTGGTTTAAGATGCGTGCTGTTACCATGCCGTTGCTCTTACGGTGAATCTCAGAACGTTTGATGGTTTCCTTAAGGTTGCAGGTATCCAAGATTTACATGTGCATCTCAGCTGTCATAAAAAAAAGGAAGAAAAAAGAAAAAAGGCTGAGTTTCTTACTCTTGAGAAAAGCCTGAAAATGTTCCTTGCCTGCACTTTAATGGATCAGAAAGCAGAAGGCAAAGAGAAAAAACAAAGTTTGAAAATGCCATAATTTCTGAGATGTGACATATGCTTTTCCTGTGCTCCGGGTTGGCAGGAGTAGCTGCATGGTGGATGCAGCCCCGCCAGAAAGCAGGTGCGGGAGCCCAGGCGGGCTGCGCTTCCTCCCTTCCAATGGCATCAGATCGGTTCAGCGCCTTTTCGTTACTCCTGTGCCTCATTGTGCAGCAGATTGCTACGGTTTGTTTGCAGGAGATGTAATAAATAGTTGTGTGTGTGCCCTAAAATTATAACGTTGCTTGAGTGCCGGTGAAGATGAGAGCCCTGAGGCTACTGAAGAGCGAGTGCTGCCAGCCCACGTCGACAATTCGCACGTACGGGTACACGCTGCGTAGCTGCAGGGGGCCAGAAGATGCTGGGGCAGAAACAAACACATCCGCTGGGCAAGCCGAAGCGCTCGCTTGCACGCGTTGTGGGCCAAAAAGCGTGGGCGAGCAGTCGGCAGGATGGCGGTGGTGGCCCGGGTGCTCCTCTGGGCTGGCACAGCGTGGCGTGGGTGGGGACCTGCGTCCCCGAAGGGGCCGTGACAGCCACCGCGGGGCTCTTCCTTCTCCGGCCCAGGGCTCGGGCGATGCGGCAGCGTGGGTGCACTGGAGTCACCCTTCCGCAGGCTGTCCCCAGGCTGGAGGGCTGCGCAGCGAGGTCCTGGGAGCCTGGGACCAGGCTGGTCCCGCTCCTCCGCACCTTCTGCAGGGATGCAAAACGTTGGGCGCCTCTTGCATCCTCCTAGTGTCACCGAGGGGGGTTCCTGCTCCAGGACAAAGCAGGACGTCCTCTTTGCTCCCCTCCGAGAGTGTTACCGATTTAACTTCAAACGAGGGAACGCTCCCCGCGCTGCACGTTCCGGGCGGCACCACGGAGAGCAGCTGCCGCTGTTGCACACGTGGGCTCGTGCAAGCGGAGCGCCGAGGGCAGGGGCTCCGTGGGCGCAAATTGCTGTTGCAAAGGCGCTGGGGGAGTTTTTTGGGTTTATACCAGACTGGGAATTCCCCCCCAAGTCCTGGAAATGCTTTGCTCACTGTGTGAAAAGTCTCCCCAGAGAGCTTGGGATTTTACAAAAATTGCATCCGGCCCCTTAAATACAATGATTTTAAAAGTTCAGCAGAATGCCCGAGCTCGGGGCTGGCCGGGGGGAACGGCGTTCGTCACCTCACCAGGGAACGGCTGGTTTGCAGCAATTTCTTCGTCGCAGTTCGTCTGGGTACCGTTGGAAGCAGAATTTGTCAGTTCTGAAGTGCACAGATTAGAAAGGAATGTGGAATTTGGAAACGTGGCAGCTTGTAGCACTGTATGGTTTAAATTAAACCTTTTTTTGGAAAGCAGAATCGCTGTAGGCCACATTGAGGGGGAAAGCAACAGCAGAGAGGGCTGGCTGTGGTTTTTGCTTTGCTGTGTAACTGGTCCACTTTCTCTTGTTTAAACACAGATTTAAAAAAAAAAAAAAGAGAGAGAGAAAAAAATGCCTTTGGACTCCCTCCGCCCAACCACACAGCTTCTCTGCTGACCACAAAGAGGAAGCTTGGTGTAGCAGCCGTAGGATTAATACCCACTGTCTCTTAACCCAACGGGGTGTGAAAACATTTTATAAGCTCTTTTTTCCTTTTCGGATTGATAGCGCGGCGAGCTTTTAGGCATCTTGAGACACGCGCGCGTTTGCCTTTCATTGTCGCCTTTGGAGGGGGCTGTACGTCACCGCAGCCGGGGCCGTTGTCTCGGGGCCGCTTGCACCCACCTCCCGAGCTCCCGCGTCGCAAATCGCCAACGACTTTGTTCGCCTTGCTGAAGTGACAGGAAATATAAAAACGCGTCTGCTGCGAGGGCTGTACGGCGTAGATCTTGATCAGTTGGAATATAATTGTTCTTAATGAAATGGAGACGACTAGCTCTTAACTGAACAGCCTTTTCTTCTTTAGAAATAATAAGATTAAGATTATGGATTCTATTAATCATTTGATCAGCTTTATTCATTTGTCTTATTTCCTTTACATGCAAAAAGCCCTGCTCTGTGCATGCCTTTATCTTTTAAGATGATGACATTTACATATTTCCTGGTGCGGTAATGTCCCGGGCGTAATATACAGATTGCTCCGTTCCGATATTGTAAACCGACCATTTCCATGTGCTAAGTACTCTCGGCGATGAAGATCTTAATAACATGATTAACTAACCCAAGCCTCCATGCGCTCCCAGAGCCTCCCTTCCCCGCCGCAGCCTCCTGGCCGGCTCGCTTACCACAAATGGCATCAGCTGCCGGGACGTGCCTGCGCCTGGTGACCCCGGTGACAAGGAGGTGTCACATAGCACAGAGCAGGGACGTCCAAGTGTAATTCCGATGACCTGCACGTTAAGGGAATCTGCTTTCGTGGCGTTCTGCCCCAAAGATGTTGAAAGCATGAGTTTTGAAATGTTTGGGAAATTGTTAGAAGGGAAATTTGTTCCTCCGCAGCGTAGCGACAGCATTGTTATTTCTTGCGTGGATGTGCTGTTGGGAAGGTTTAATTTTGTTGTCATTAGAGAAATCTCTCTGTTGTTATAACGCTTTCTAAGTGTGAAGAAATACAGACATAATGTGTATCTGGTCCATTAAAACACTCTTTAGGAGCCTCCACCTGTGGCACAGCCTCTCTGCACTGCCAGTATTTTGCTGAGGACTACGGGTAATTCCTCTCCCTGTGCATTATATGGATTGGTAGTTGCGGGGAGTTTAAAAAACAACTAGTGGAAGGGTCTCTGTAACCTGTGTTAGCTGAACTGGAGAAGTTGCACCATGTCTTGGTCTTTTTCATCTTGGTAGAATTATACTGTAACTAATTGAATCCATTGATCACTGTCTTGTTTTTTTCCATCTTCTTCTCAGAGGATTCATTTCATAGTGTTCTATACATCAGTCAAGAAAATGGCTGCAGTGGAATTACCAGGGTTGATAATAAAGGTAATTTAGCCCTGTTGAAATTATTTTTTATGTATCTAAGTAGAGTAACGCATTCACACATGCTGCCTTAAATCTAGCAGTGAAATACCTGCATGAGCTAGACTGCAGGATCCCAAAATAACTCTTCTTGATGATCACGGAAAGTCGGAGTAGCCAACTGAGGGACGTTTTGCAGTGTGATAATGACCGGACAATAAACAGCGACTTTAATTTGATCAAAGAACTGGCCCAGAGCAGGATAAATAGCTTCTGTTTTGTGCACTTCATGGGGCAGAGAGTATTTTTGGATTAGATAGCAGTGCTTAACAAGCAAGAATAGCAGTAAGTGTCAGGAGAAGCAATGTATGTAGCTGATGGCTAGAACTCTCCTATGATTTAATTCAGAAATAGGAGCCAAATCTGGCCTCAGCCAGGAGGGTTTTACTGTGGATGTCTGGTGGTGGCACTTAGCCCTTACTAAGTAACCGTTTGGAAAAGGATTCTCATACTAGATTAGGGTTGGTCTCGTCAGTAATACGCGAGACAGGATGTGAGGAGATCTGAGCTGAGGTCTGCCACAGATTTCCAGTACGATTTAGGTCAAGTTATCTAATCTTGCCTGCTGACAGTTTCACCCCGAGACAAGGTGACAGGAGAGTTCATAAAACGTTTACTTAACAAAGAGGCATTTTTACTCTCGTTCTCACCCAGGTCGAGGGCTGAAAACAGGAGCAGGCGTCTTCCGCTTGCAGAGCCACCGGTGCGCACCCCGAGGGGCAGGAGCAGGGGCGAGGGACGGCTGCTTCCAGGCGCAGCGTGGCCGTGCTCCCCGCTGACTCCCTGCGCGCAGCCCAGCGGGGCCGCCGAGGTGACCAAGTGCCCCGGCCAGCAGAGCTCGCTGCCCAGACGGGGCATCCCCTGGCAGCAGAGCAGCGGTTACGGATGCTGTGAGGGCTGCGTGCAAGCACATGCCCTTTGCCTAGATCAGCACTTTTTGGGACAATGTATAATATTCGTAAATGGGAACTGACAATGGAAGAAATACGGCAGAGTGAAGGGTTTAATATAAAATATTTATACAGTAAAGGTCTTTCATCTTTTGTCAGTCACAGAGTAAGGAAGTGAGGAATGTATTGGGAGTACATTACCAAGAGTATGTTATAAATTAAAATCTCAAATTGAATAATACTGGCTGCTAATGTGTGCAGCGTTGGAAATGAGTCACTTCTGAATCAATGTAATTTACTGTGCCAGCTGAAGGATATTTACAAAAGAAGGTATCTTCTTCTTGTTTTTTTTACTTAGATTTTATTCAACACTTATGGATAGCCTATATTGTCAACACCAACTCATTTGTCATGGAGAGAAAGTCACAGCCATTAATACAGAGCTGTTTCAGAAGCAGTTATAAAAGAGAAAGGTGGGCTTTGAGCCACATGAGTGGTCAAACAGTTTATGCTCATTGTTTCCTCTCAAATTTAATACTGGTAATTAGCAATACAGCAATTTTGCAGAGATTAGTTAGTGGGAGACAGCAGACTGACTATTTTCTTGTAGAACTATTGAGCGCGATAATGACTGTTTCCAGCGTGTCCTCCTAGCCCACACCCTTCGTCGTATTTAAGCTTTTATTTGGGTACTATACCCTCATTGAAGTAACTGTTTGGTCCCATGTTGATCAGATGGTTGCCATCATCTCAGGAGGCTGGTCTGGTTGATGATACTGCATAGCTGAGGCTGAGATTAGACTTATTACCTTGGAACACCTAACGTTTAAGGTACAAAGTGGTTTATCAACAAGGTAGGACTTATCAACAGGGTGGGACTTTGCAAAGCATGGGTTTTGAAAGCTTGTTAGCCAGATGCTGCATGTGAGCTGGTATCCTTTTATGTCCAGTAACCATTGTATCAGGTCTAAGTAGTGCTGCTACAGTGCTAGGTAGGCTCCGGTCAGGAGGGCTTCTGGACCTTGGTCAGTGTGGTTGCCACTACTGATGGCATTTTGGCACTGCGCAGACCTCTGCATCGCATAGTGTAGACATGCCGTAAGGTGACCTTATACTGGGAATGGTGAGTCAAACATCCAGGCAGCTGCACCTCATCTAAGTTTATCTGTCAGAACTGAGGTGCTTGGTCTAAGGAGGCTGTGTCTAGGCTGGTTTTGTTGTTTGGTGAAATGGGAGAGGCACTCCCCGAGGGCAGCGCAGCCCAGCAAAATGCTTTCGCAACTGCCTGGCTTTCACTGTTGAATTCAGAAAGAGCAGAGGCACCTTACTTTGGGAAGTGCCCAACCAGCAGACAGCCACATTTAGGTGAGACAAATCTCACCTTCATTCTCTCTGCCCTTTAGTGTTTTATCAGTGCAATAGAAATAGCTTCAGATAAAGATGGTGAGAGAAAGTAGATTAAAAGATGGGAGAGCATCCAAAAGGAGAGGGATGCTCACAGTAGCTCTTACAAAGACTGCTGGAACTTTCCTCTTCCTTAGCTTGTTAAAAATATGTAAAGGTAACTGCAGACACTACCAAATTAGTTGTAAGTGTGGAGATGCAGGTGATCCTCTGATGGATGCAGGGACAGGCTTCTATACATAATAAAATATGTATTAAGGTTATATTATAGCAGTGCAGTAGGGAAACTGGAGTATTCTTCTGCCATACTTTTTGGTAGGAATATTTCTGCTGGGTTGCATCACTGTCTGTAAATTTTATTGATTATAATTAAGTCAGTCTGCATTGTCTCTGAGAACCTACATGGGTTTAAAAATCAATACTCCTTATATTCATTAGGGGAACCGGTTCGAAAAGGGATTACAGTGGGAATAAGCAATGCATTTATAGCTCTGTGTTTGTGTTTACAAACCATTAAATGCTGGCCTGCTCGACAGTCCTCACTTAGGGGTCAGAAATGGGTTTTCTTCCTGTCTTTTATCCCCTGAACAATAATGAAAATTCTCCCTCCACGATTACCTGCCCTAGCGTGCACCCGCTGGCTGGAGCTCTGCTGTCTCAGTGAATTCCCCAAGGTTCCTTCCAGGGCCATGGAGACAGCCTTGGACAAGCAAGAACATGAGCAAATGTTCTACAGTGAATCCACTGAAGTCCTCTCAACTGGGTCGCTTGTATGGCAGCATCCTGTTGTCTTAAAGGGGTTTGTCAGTCTTCCCATTTGACTTGTTACTCTACAGAAAAAATACTGCATTTGCAGTTATTGGAACCTCTAATGAACATACTCAGGGAAAGTCAGAACAATGAGAAATTGCAGAGGGTGTCTGGTATTACTGATTTATGGATGAAGATTAAGGCCAGATTGCCCGGTCCTTATTCCTTTAACAACCCGGTCCATAGACAGACTTCCTCTAAGGCAGTGAGTTCCTTATGTATGTGCTATTTATTGAGGATAATGTTATCATAGTCTGGTGCACTAAATATGTATAGTTCACCTGAGGGAGAAGATGTGAAAGATCTTTGATGATATGAAGGGTGTGAACACTAAGGAGAGTGAAGGATAATTTAAGTTGGGACTTGGGAGTACAACTAAAAAACATACCATCAAAGAAACATAGTAGATGTGGAGTACTCCCCAAGCGTAAAGTTAAATGCCCTTCAGTTTGAGTCATTTGAAAGCAGGAGAAAGAACTACAGATGTCTTTGTAGGGATCATTCTGTGGGCACAGAGGTTGGCTGGATGCTCTTACAGAGCTTTTTCTACCTTCGTGTTTTGTGCAGTGCTTTGATTTTATTTGATTTGGGCAATCTACATAATGTACAAGATACTCCACCAGTGATGCTGTTTCAATGTTTCCTTACTGTGCCTTAGTACATACTACTGTGGACTTTACTATTTTTGATTCAGTTTACTGTATCGATGATTTCAGTATTAATGGTGCTCTAGCATGGTAATGAAATAACACAGAACAAGGCATACTCTTAGCTCATGAAACTTTGCAGCGTCCCAGAGGGTGATAGATTCATGCATGACTCCTAACTGAATTTGAGAAGCTGTTGGTTGGAACGTGTCGGCATCCATCCACATCCCAAAAATAACCATAGCAAAATTGGCATTTAAGTGGCAATATGAAAATACCACAAGGGAAAGACCACGGGAAACTGGGCCTAAGTGGGACTCAAAGTGGTTTCAAGATTACATGGCAAACCAACTTTCTCATCCTAGACTCTGCTTTTCTACCTCACCAACATTTTGATTGTGTCTTCATGCAGGGAAGCTTATAAAGCAACAGCCTGAGCTTTGTCTTTTCTTGCGCACACCCATCTGATCCTGTTCACTACTAGTAAGTGTGCACATATGCAAAAATACGTAACATAAAATGAGCTGGATATTGCTGAAATGTCCAAGACAATACCATGCAAAACCGTTGAGCATTTTTTTGCTGGATTCCAGTCTAAGCTGCTGTAAAGATCTGGCCAGAACTGATTTTGGCCAACAGCAAAACCTGCAGGCTGGGCTTTAAAAAGCACACAAGGAGTTGTGAGAAATGTTCTTCGGCTGTAGTTCTTTGAGGCTGTCATTTAGACAGAAACCACTGCCCAAAGCTAGAATGCCCCGGAAATTTTTCCGGAAGATTGGAAGGGACTTGAATAGCCAAACTTACCCCAGGCCACTGACAAGTGAAGGTCTGGTGGTATCTGCCATGACAATACCTTCCAGTGTGTGCACTCAGCTGTAATGATTCATTAGAAAAAAAGTTTAATTGTGGCCAGTAGTCGAGACTATTTCTTTGTACTCTCTTATCAATGTTTTCCGTTTGCAGCAGGACTTGGCTTGTTTTTTAATACTAAGTTCTCCATTTGTTTGGAAAACAAGGCTTGACTTATCGTATTGTTTGGCAGGAGAGAAGAAAGCAGAAATGCAACCCCCCTAAAGCCCAAGAGCAAGTAAAAGGAAAAGTTAACTTTCAGGAAAAGTTACTCAGTCACTGGGAACTGGCACAGCTGCACTGAAGTAGGCAAATGAGTGTCCAGGTCTCTTGCATCAAAGGCATGTGCAAGATTGTTGTGCGGAGACCTAATCTGACCAGTGACTCAGGGAGATGGAAGGCAGTTTTACTCCTCAGAAATGTTTTAAAAACAAAAACTAGTTTGCTTGGACGTTTTAAAAAACCACAGCCTTGCTCAATGTAAAAACTAACGTACACATCTTTTCTCTCAAAGTAGCAATCTTAAAGTTCACAACCTGCCATGCAACTTGGACTCAGTTATACTACCTGGTGCATAAAGAATTCTTTTTTAAAAACTACTGAAATTAGTGATCATGTGACTCTTGTGTATTTAAAATGCAGCTTTGCATTGATTTTCTCCAAAATGATCTGCTGCAGTGGGGGGTTATTCCCATTATTCCCATTTTACCGGTAAAGAAAGGGCAATGATAGCTGGAATCTTGGCCCTTACTAGGGCCAAGGTTTGATTCCAAGTGTTTATTCTTGATTCCAAGCTCAAAGATGCATATTTTTAATCTGAATTTGAATGTACATTTCATGGCTTATTCATGCTCAGAAATATTTCTTGGCAGAGTCACCTAGATTGAGCAAAATAAGAAGCTTCTTTTAATGCAGAAATATTAAACAATGTGTGCTGGAGCACAGAAAGCTATTTGGACACAGGAAAGCTTTGTAAACATAGATTTGATTGTGATTGAACCAAAAATAGTGGCATTAAATTAAGGTCTGTTTAAGGCACTAAAAAATCTGCATTTTCCAAACTGTTAAGGATAAAATCAATCTGCAAAAGTATTTTAAGTTTGTAATAAAAATATCATTGACAAAGTAAAGTGAAAATAATAAAGTATATTTAAAATTACTTGGAGATCTTCTTGAAAATTTATGACCTTTTTCCAATTGGAGCTCATTTAGTTGAAAAAAGCCATTTAAGATCCTTGAAGTAGATATTCTTGTGCCTTGCAAGACGTGAGCTATAAAGCACATGTTCACTTGTTTGTTAAGAAACACAGGTACCTTTGATTAGGCAGAACCTGTAGTTTTTTATTATTATATGTGAGCTGCAGTAATACAGTATTTATGTTTTGTTAGTGCAAAAATTACTGTGATCAAACTCACTAGCTTTACAGCGCCATGAACAGTTTAAGACCCATACGGTCTGCCCATACCGATGTGTGACCTGACCCGTGTCCTCTCCAATGCCCTCCACTGCAGCAGCCCTGCCAGAGGAACGTCATTTTGAGATTGCCTTTGCTCCCATCCCTCTTCCAAACACCCTGTTAAAGGGCAGCAGTGGTTAGAGTTGACCACAGACCGGTTTGGACCTCAGATTTGGGCTTTTTAGCCAACAGGAACTAAAACTGATATCAAGACCACAGTATTTTCCATTACCATAACTGCTGTTTAGCAATGTCTAGTTGATACAAGGATCGTGTGTGATTGAGGCCATGTTCATCTCTTTGCAAGAGGAAGAATTATGACATTCATAGATTGGAAGAGAGTGGGTGATAAATAAAACTGAGACTATCCAGAAAGCCCCAGGGAGCTTCCTCTCTGCAGAAAGAATAAGAAATTTATAGATGTCTAGAAATTACTGTTGAGCTTTTTGCTTTTTTTTTTTTTGTTGTTAGCCTCTTTCAGTCATATGACTGGAGTTCAATTATCAGCACAATAAATATTCTTGTGAATTGGAGCCGTGTGTTGGCAGCAAATTCCTGCTTCTTAGGAAGGGAGGGACGTTAAGAACTTATTAGAAATAATAGTTTACCATCCAACTTGTTTCTAAAGTCAGGAAGTGGCAGAGCCCAAAATATATGTGAACTAAAGGGAAGTGTGTTTTGGAGGAGCCAAATACCGGCAGGTTAATGCAAATATATTTTTGAAATTTTTTAAATATGACCTATTCAAGCTAAAAAAAATGTAACTGTTATTTTCAAAACAAAGCAGAATGGTTACTAAGAGACTCTTCGCTGCTTTTAGCAAGAGGCTGCAGGGCAGAAATACTACCTGCAAATCAGTTTAATAGATCAGTCAATATGTTAGGAAATACCACTGGTATCATATTGTCTATCACCTAGGGTGGGTTGTGCTTGCCATACGGGAAACAGGAGGGATTTTCATTTTTTTTTTTCTCCATCTTGATCCTTCTGGAGCGGTTGCTGGGCTCATTCAGAGTATTCCCTGGAAGCTCTCATTGCTTCGCCAGAATAGCACCAGTGGGCTGGGGCTGGGCTTAGCCCTGCTCCATCCTGGGCAGGAGATGAAGTGTGTCAACGAAATGTGAAGTTCCAAGATAATTTGGAGTCCTGGAACGTTTTGATTCATTTATCTACTGCTTAGGCTTGGCAAATGCTAAAAGTTCATGTCTTCCTCAGTATAGTCCATTGCCTGACCCATAGCAACTTGTTTTCAGAGCTGTTCCTGTTTGGCATTAAATTTCTAGATCTGTAAGCAGTTTCTTTTAATTTAAGAGAGCCTTGACTGTTCTGGGCTCAAGAAGGTCTGACAAGAGGGAGCAGAAGTCATCCCAACTGTACACCTTTGGCCAAGGGGACTGTAATTCTTGGATCCAGCTAACGCAGTCTATTTTAAGAGTACAACTTGGCCTCTTTACAGTAAACTTCTTCGGGGGAGAGTTCATTGCACCTAGCAGGCCTCCACCAGTCTGGATCAGCATCTGACATTTGAACTTGATGCTCTTAACACATTTGTCAGCTCTGTGTGTACACAGTGAGATGCTAAATGCTTCAATAGCTTCCCATTTCCAGGCAATTCAACAAAACCTGATCAATGAGTAGCTTTTAGGTTAGACCCCCATGGATAAGTCATTTATGAATATTTCAGGGACGATACAAGTATTCTGTGTTGCAGGAACGCAACTGCAGCAGCACTGCAGTCGTGCAAGCAGCTGCTGAAGCTAGAAGCACCCACTGCAACAGACCGGGGAGTATCGGAGTGGAATTTTACCAATGACAGTTTAAAGAGTTATAGTTGTCTACAGAACAAGGCTGGAAAATTTGCAAAAATCTGTTTTCAATTACTGTATTTTTTTTGTTCAGCTTTAATTTCTCCAGAGGAATTTCAGTGCGGTACCTTAGTTGTTCCTTTGTAATCCTGCATTCCTGTTGCTTTATTAAATACCTGGAGTTATAATCTTGTTTATGAAATCATTATTATCTCTCCAGTTGCAAATTGCAGCATTACGTAGAGGAGTGATTATGGCATGAGGCATGGAAAAATCGGATATGCAAATGCAGCAAGTTAAGCATGATGATGGTTCAGTCCCATAACGGGTGAAAAAAACAGCACTGTGCTTTGCTGTTGAAGTATTCGCATTTATACCAACTTGCAAACTGACCCCAGCTTTTTTATATAAATGCTCCAACTAGCTGAAACAAAACAAATAAAAGAAAACAAAAACAAGCTGTCCCAGAAAATATATTATAAAAATAGATTTACTCCTATAAATAGAATACTTTTTCTCTGGTTCCAGAGCAGAAAACTGCTTCTTTGGAAGCAGTAGACGCAGTAGTCTAAGCATTTTCATTATATATTGTGTAAAGACATAATTTTAAAAAACAGAATCATCAACTTCAGTTTTTGAGTGCAGGGCATTAAATAATAAGTGAAACCTAACATAGATACCTACTTTCTTGATTGAGATTACTTTGGAGAAGTAAAAACTTTAAAAAAATCAATATTATCATAATCCATATCTAAAATGTTTGATCCTCCGGGGGAACTACCTTGCTGAACTACAGATTGTTGCCATGTCATATTTTTATGAAGCTGCCGTGCAGTTGAGCTGGCCTTTTCCTGGAGTCTCTCTGCCAGCCCTGTAAGCATTCCTGGCTGATCCAAGTAGTAGGCAACATCATTTTGAGACTTTTTTTTTTTCCGTTGTTTTTCAGTGTAGGTTTAATGATGGGTTGCTTTGGACTCTTTTATGTGTAGAAGGGGAATAGGGGAATATAAACAATAAATGAATCTTACTTTCTTGCTAGCATCTTTCCCTGGCAGTGCTGTTAAAACTGTGGCTTGTGCACCCCAGCATTAAGAGGATTGTTGACCAGCTTTCAGAGTTGACAGGGTCACTTGAGGTACTGTGACAGGGCATTTAGGTACAGTAGTTGATCCTGTGTAATGTTAACCCAGGAAGCTAGGGAGAAATTGGGATGATCTTTCTCCTGATTTTTCTCGCCTAATTAAGAGTGTAGAAAAAGCAGGCATTGCAACATAACCAAATGTAATTAAAGAGATGTTGTCTGGCATGTGTCCACTGAGCAATTCCACCTCCCTCCCCCTTCTTTTCCTATATTTTAGTTCCTTTTTGAGCAGTTTAAACCTTTGAACAACTCCACTACTCGTGCACATACCAGCTGCCTGCATCAGGGAAGATGTGCAGAGTTTACATGCTGGCTTGCCCGGGATTTCGGCCCTGTGCGGAGTTCCTTCTGTCGCTCGCTGGTGCCAGGATCCAGAAATATCAGGCAGGTTGGGCCAAGAGGAAGTCGGAGTTGCACTGCTGAGGGAGGGAGACGTCTGGAATTCCTATTCCACCCTTCACTGCTCTAAAAAGGGAGATTTTACATTTTTTTAAATTTTTTTTCTAATGGTGCTGTCCCATATTTTTGCTCTGTCGCCTGAGGGAGAGCCAGAGAAGTGTGTTTCGGGGAAGTCAGTGGGGCCAGCAGATCCAGATGATGTTGGATCCTGACATGGAAGCAGCTGCGGCACTTGGTGCACTCACAGAACACCATAGCTGTTAATTCGATAAAATAGCTTTTCCAATTGAGATATCCATCCTGGGACAGCTGATCTTTTGTACTGCGCAGCCCAATCATGTCTTTAAAGCAGCAGCAGCACCAGAACTTCCTGGAGGGTGCCTGCACTTCACTGAACAGTTTGGCAGCTACAGCAGAGGCCTGAGGGATACTTTCAAATTTCCCTGTAATTAATGAGCACCTCTGCACTTACGGCAAATTACAGTGTCTGATGTAGAATGTTGACCTACAGCTGCCCCATGCCAAGTAGCCTATTTAGACCTATTTATTTCTAAATAGAGCCTGTAAATGATAATGGGAAACTTCACTATTGATTCATTTACTCCTAAATGCTTCCTCTTTCAGGTACTGAAGTTGAAATAATTTTCCATAATCCTATACTTAGTCTGATCCTTAGATTTATTTTATATTTATTATGTAAAAATTCTCAAGCTATTTAACATTCCTTTAAAGCCAAAGAAATTAGAGATGGAAAAGGCTTGTTTGATCTTGTCTTGTCAGTACACAGCCTTTCCTATAGAGCACTGATTATCTACTTTGCTTCTAAATGTCCCAAGTAATGAAAAATCTTCCACTTCTCTAAAACGTTCCACTCCCAGAAGTTTCACTGACACTTGCTACAGCCATGTAACATTGCAAACTCATGTATAACCCTCTCTTTGCTGTCACGCATATGCTTATTTTGACATTGTTTCCTCGTTTTTTTTTTCTGTCCTGATAATTACTTGGTTTTCTTATTGTGTTTGTCCATTTTTCTGAAACTAAATTCATTTTGTGCTCAGACTGCTTCCAAATTTCTAGCACCTTTCTTTGTTTCTCTGTTCTTCTGGAAGTACATCAAACATCTGTTTTGTGGCTATGCATGATTTTCATTCCCGTACTATTTTTCTTCTAGCAAAGATTTTAAATAAGATGGGGCTCACCTTCTGACTGTTTCCTTTCCTGGGAGCATTTCAGTAAATGAGCACGTTCAGCTCAGGAGGTATCATTCATAATTTTCATATGTTACATGAAGTTTTCAATCCATATGATAACTTCAGAAGAAAGCCAAAATAATGCTGTGCATGTAGAATTTTATGAGTTTGTACAAAGTACTTTGCCAGAATCTAAATATATAGCTTCTATTGTTCTATTAATACTGTAATTCTACTTAATATACACCATAGATATATCAAGTTTGTCAGAAAATATCCTTGCTAAAACAGTAATACTAATTGATTCAGGCAGCTCAGTTGTCTCCCTTATGAGCTTTGATTTTGTTCTGTTAATTTTTTACTTGTAAACATCAGTTTGGACTGTTATTGCTGGGATTACTCTTCCCTCCTTTCTGGAAGATTTATATCACATTTATATTTTTCCAGTATTCTGATCTCTTGCCATTTTTCCATGAATTTTTGGAAATAATTATTCGCGTTTTGGAAGGCTTGTTAGATAATGCAGTAAGAGTTTTTGTACAATTAAGGATGGTAGGTTGTGGATAATAATTTTAAGCTTGATCAAAAGCCCTTGGAAGCCAAGTCTTCTAAGGCTTAAACTACTGCATTAATTTAACAGAGATCTGACTTTCTTTCTCTGCCGCTGATTTTTTGTCTCACCTTTCACATACGGCACGTCACCTTTAACTTGGGATCATAGGTTAAAATAATATAAATCAGCACAGGTCCATTGAAGCCCATTGTGCCTTTGGAGAAACCAGGAAGGTTAGGTACCTTCCTTTCCCCATATATACTGTTGGGAAAAGAACTACTTTCCTCACAGGAGTGTTTAAGTCTTAATTTTTTATAGCATATAAAGTGCTTAGAGATGTTCTGATGAGAGATGTTGTGAAAATGCAAAGTAGTATTATTGTTGATAAATTATTTAAAATATTGTGGTCCATTGAGAAAATACTAGTTTGTAGGCAGTGAAGTGGTTAATACGATTGCATCTCTTACAGGTTTCACCAGATACACTCACTCACTTACAATGGATAATTGTTAGCTCTTGTTGTGCAGATGCTGTTGCAGATGGAGCCCTGTACCTGCATGCATAGCAAATGAATTAGACTGGCAATCCCCTTTATAAAGCATAAATATGTAATTTGTTCAGCTGTTGTAATTAAATATGTATGTGTGAAACAGCCACCATTCAGGTCATTAATGATGCGCCATGCCAAATTAGAGCTTACAGACAGTAATGTACATTGTTGTGCAATGAGGGAATTGCAAATAACATAGCTAAGCCTTTCCTAGTAAAGTGATGGATTCAGTGGCTTTAAAAGGAATATTTATATTTCCAGCATTTTGATTGCTTCAGTCTATATTTACATTGATGCTCAATGAAAAAGATACAATTGGATGAAATTTTTTTGTGTATTTGTTTTATAGTCTTTGAACATGATAGAATACCCATTAGGTACGTGTCACACAACATTTATTGGGTGTAACATTTCATACCCGTTGGTAATATGCTGAATATGTTGCTATGATCATTCTTAAATATATAGTCAATTAAGATCTCGTAAGTACCTTTTCTTCTGCATAATGTAGACAAACACCATATCAAAGCACTTGGACAATTTTAATGCTTTCAGTGTATCTGCTTTTTAATCTTTGGACTTCAAAGATATGACTGGTAAAGAAATCCTCACTGTGGTAAACAATGTGTGTATTTCCATAGAAATCTCCCTGATAGAAAAATTGTTGTAATAAATTAAGCTTGCCAGTTTATTTATTTTTTTTTAAATGCATGATCACTTAAACATCAGGCATTCTTTCTNAAACAATGTGTGTATTTCCATAGAAATCTCCCTGATAGAAAAATTGTTGTAATGAATTAAGCTTGCCAGTTTATTTATTTTTTTTTAAATGCATGATCACTTAAACATCAGGCATTCTTTCTTCTGTCCACATTCTTTCTTCCTTTATATTTACCAGAAAAAAAAAAGGTAAATGTGCTTTAAAAAAACCTCCTTGAATCTTCTTGAAATAACAAAAAGTTAACAGGCAGCTGTTATTGTAAAGCAGCTAACAAGCAGAAGGAAAAATCGTAACTCCCTACACCTTAAACGCATCTTCAGTGATCCTCCCTAAGTGTGTCTCCCTGTCTGTTTAAAATAGATCAAGGTTTAACATATATTTTGTTTTGACGGTCGGTTCCGAGTATACAAGAGCTAATCGTCTTGACCTTTCAGACAAACAGGGCAGCAGAAGGAAGCATCTCAGAGTTAATTCTGTCTTGTTCGCAGTGGGAACAGAACATTCCTCTGTGATCCTCTTTCACATGATTCGCCTGGGCCTCCTGGAAGCCAGTCCTGATACTATTAGTGCTGGGCTTCTTAGGTCTAAAGGAGATCGAAGGGACTGACATCACCGACCGCTTGTGGGTTGCGTCAGACTGGACAGGGCAAGCAGAGTCGTTAAGACTTCTGTTAAGAAAACAGAATAGAAAATGTGATTAGTTGATAGATTATTTGTGGGGGGTTACAGTGAATTTGCAACTTTTTAAACCTAGACTAAGAAAGGAGTAAGGTGTGATGATTTTTTCCAGATTAGAGCCATAACAAACTACGTAACTTGCTACATGCAATCTACTTTAGTATATATGCTGTGTGACAGAAGTCAACTATTTCAGTGGTTTAAATGCACATATTAAAGGCAACATCCGAATAACTATTTGTATAACTGTCTTTGCATTTTAGTTAAATTATAAGAATAAGGCATGCTTTCCTTTCTTTCATTCCTTCCTTCCTTACTAACTCCACTTTCTTTCTTTCTCAGAGACATTTTTCCCAAAATATACTCTTTCCTGTTTGGTCATAGCAAAGTCTGTTTGAGTTTCAGCATGAACAGGTCAGGTGTGCAAGGGGCTGGCTGTCCATTTACTGCATTTTAACACTATGATTACTGGTGTATTGGGAAGGTGTTTCAAGGATGACCACAGCATTAACAAACTTGATGATAGTCAGGTCTCCTGTAGGGTCCCCTGATTTTTGCTGGACATTTCTGTAGATTGTGTCAGTCCACCTATAGCCAAGCATTTGCCGTTATGTTCCTCCTGTAGCTTAGCAATGGCGAATACTAAACAATGCAGAGTTTCTACGAGATTTTTTTTCTCTTTTCCTTACCTTTCTATAGCGATTTTTTGAGTATCTGAAGCTGCTGATTCATGAGTTGAATTAGTTGGATGTAGCTACCCTTAGTTGGTGAAGACTCTAAGTAATGTTTGGTTTGGTGAGAAAATTTATTTTTGTATCCTTTAAACAGCGTTGCATCACCAACTAGTGCTGTGTATTTCAAAATCTATTAATTTTTGCTGCTGAAAGACATCCCATATGCAACTGCTTTTCTGTTCCATCTTTCCAGCGTGCACAGGCAGTTGGCTCTGCAGAGGAGTAGCTGTTTGCAAGCTTTTGTGTGCATGCATGCATTTAAGTTCAAGATAACATTTTGACTTTGGAAACCGGGTTGGCCAGACAGTGCCTGAACTAGATGGTGGCAGTAGTGAGGTTTATTTAATGAAGGGTTAATATCATGGGCCAGCCTGCAGGGAGGCCGTGGTTGCCCTGCACCACTGTGCTGGCCGGACAGGATGCGCATGCAGGCTGCAAGCTTGCGGGAAAGGGCAAGTGGGTGTGTTAGCTTCACCAGGGCGTGCGGGCACATTAAATAACTTCACCATTTCCCGGGAAGGGTGGCAGCACAGGTGGCGGCTGGCCAGGTACTCTGTGATAAGCGCCCGAGGGCCGGGCTGAGGCGAGCGCCTTGCTCGCTGGCAGTCGCTGCATTGGCCAGTGCTGCAGTAAACACTTTCCCTTGGATGTTGGTTTTCTGTTGTGTCTGGCAGCCACAGAGGGCTGCTTGAACTTTAGCCAGAGGCAAATATTTATACATCAGAGCATGCAGTGTTCAACGGGTCCGGCCTGCGAGCGCGAGGCACACAGCATGCTTCGTCGCTGGAGAGGAGGCGTCCCTTTTAATTGCGTCCGCAGCGTGGTGAAGCGGGACTATCTCGGGGGCCGTTGCGGCGGCGCAGGCTTTGAAATCCCGTGAAAACATTGCCCTCTCCATGCTTGGCAGAGGGGACATCCTGACGGGAGCCGTGTGCCTTCAATTCCTGTTGGAAAGTTTACAGTTAATATTTTCCCTGGAACGCTGTCAAGCTTTTGACAGTGCCTGAGTGTATGCTGAGCTGTGAAATTGAGACGCAGAGCAAGTTGTGAGAAATCTGTTTCTACTCAAATCTGTAAAGGTTTATAAAAACTTCAGCAGAGGGGGAAGGAGGGGGAAAAAAAGGGAAAAGAAAAAAAAAAAGCCCTGCGGCTGGGGCTGGGGCTGGGGCTGGGGCTGGGGCTGGGCTCGCCTCGCCGGGCGCGCAGCAGGTCCGCCATTTTAAGAATGCAGCGAGGGGCGAAGCTCTCCGCTCCTTACATGGCGGCTGCCTCGGCTGCGGGGCCGGCCAATGGGGCGGGCGGTGCCAAGTCACGTGACGTGCCACGACGGCACTGACAGCCATTTCCTTGTTTCTGAAAACTTTGGTACCTCAGCGGAGCGCTTTACCTTGTTTTTGGTGCCAAATGTTCTCTGCCGCATGTGTCTCGCAGACTGGCATTTGTCCATAAAGTTATTTTAGTAGGTAAAAAGTCTCTGAGCACTTGAGCTCTGCGCGTTCTTTATGTAAAATGGATTTCCCTTGCTGGCCTGGGGCCAGGAGCGCGGAGCACGCGCTGGGCGAGGGGAGCGCTTCTCTGCAGAGGAACTGGTGGACTGACACACTCTAATTTTTTGGCTCCTGACCAGACAAGCTAGATGGATGCCAAAATTCAACAAAATAACACATTATTGTGTAATAGGAACAGTGCTCAAAGTGAGCAAGAGCTCACAGGAACTGAATACCAGCACTTTTTTTTTTCCCCTTGTACAGCAGAAGCTCAGAACTGGCACTTTTAATATACGGCTTCAATGGAACACGGAATAAATGTAACTGCAATGTAAAGAATGAGGAATAACGTAGAACCAGGAAGACGAAGGGGGGAAGAAGACAGGGAGGAGAGAGCGAGGGAGGGAGCGAGCGAGCGAGACGGAGAGAGTTAAAATTACTTTTGTGAGACTTCCTTCAAACATGCTCCATAGTGCTCAGGGCTGGTTTAACCCTGTCTTCCCTGCAGCAGATCCCCAACCTACCCCATGCATCCTGGTTTCTCATTTAGCTCCTCTCCCCTCGGAAGACAAACAAACACATGTTACATGCAGCAACCCAGAGCTGCACTGGGACGATCAGAAGGGTTGGAAACCGTGCAGAAAAGCCTTTCTGGAAACCCCTTTTTTTTTTTTTCTTTTTTTTTGTCATGTGGCATTTCTGAAAGAAAGGGAACATATGTAGAAATACAGGTTTTTCTCTTGAAATAACAAAGTGTTACCTGGCTTTGTTGTTACTTATCTTACACTTCAGTAGCACCTCCTAGCACCAAACCAACTTTACAGTAATAAATTAATTGAGCTTCGCTGAGAAAGTAAGCAGCGTTCAGTAGCTTCATCTGCAAAACGCAGGTGTCTCTGGGACTGCACATGGCAACTCTTGGAAAGTGCAAAGCGACACAATAGGAAGTGAAAACCAGCACAGCCTATGGAAACTGCAAAGGGTCATTGGGTCAGCAGCATGTAATTACAAGAGTTGGAAGTTGGCCAGGACAAGTATGGCCATTGTGTCAGAGAAAACACCATGTTCCCATACCTGCTGAGAACTTTCTGGTTTCAGAGCAGTTCCTGAACATCTCCTGGTCATCCCACCCTCGGGGAGCCCTGGCTGGGAGAGTCGTCTTGGAGGGACCGTGCAGGAAACAAGGGCAGACCATGCTCCTGGGGAGACTGTGGTGGAGCAGGGATTGGCTGCGGTTTCCTGCTGAGCTGTTGTGGATGTGCTTGCAAAGAATGGGAAACAACCATCCTCAGCCCTGAAATTACCTCTTCCCAGAGCACAGACTGATGGCTGTAGACCTTTTCTACCATCATTTTTTTCCCCTGTTCTCCACATCTCATATAGGCAGGTTGATTTCCCCCAAAATGGATCAAAATCCTTTGTAGAATGGGCTGATTCTTATCTTCTTAATGCTCCCCTTGGGTTTATCCCTCTTATCAACTGTGTATATTCCTAAGAGATACTGCTGCAGCAGATAAACACCAAGATCTAAACCACAGACTTTGGGATTGCATCTTGAAATCTCTCTGAAGAGGACAAATAAAATAAGATCATGCACGGTTTTCATGCTGTATCTCAAATTTCACCTACCAAAGAGAAATAAAGGGTCTGTGTCATCTTGCTCTGTATTAAAAGAAGCCTGCCATTATTTTTTCAAGGAATATGGTTTGGTTGCTAGATTGTTCATGTGTGAAATGCAAGTAGTCGCAGAAGGTGCTGTTTTGGGTTGAATCCCCACTGTGTTGTGCTCCACTCCTTCCTATTGTGCCTGCTCCGAATTGCTTACAGGCAAGAAGAAGCCAACAGTAAGCAAACTGGTTCGGTGTGTTTGTAGCCTTGGGGAAAATAAACTGTATTAATGATACGTTATATTATTTAATTTGGATTTTTTATGCCTTATCAAGTACAGAATAGAAAATGCAAAATAAATAATAAATAAAAAATAATGATATGGGAGTTAGAGTCATTCTGGTGTGCAGTAGCATTAAGTGTGGCAGTAATTATGGTTTGGACTCTCCACGTAAAAAGCAGATTTTTTTTCCCCATAACTGGTTTTATATCCTTCTGGAATAAAGTAAAAAAATCTTCTGGCAGTTTTTTAATTGAGGTTTTGTAGCTTTAATAGTCTAATACTATAAAGAAGTCAACCCTTCTGCCAGTTTTTTAAGGCCAGATAAGGGTTTGACATCATGTTAAATGCGTGTGTCTGTGTACATGTATCCACAGACACTCACTCCTTTTCTCTTTCTCTTTCTCTCTCTGTCTCGGGTAGAGGGAATAGGATATCTTCAGAGCAAATACTATTATACGATTCAGAAATGTAAAGTAAGTTCTTTTTCCCTCACTGTATTTGGGCTGTTTCTCTCTGGAGCTGGCTGATATACCTGTGCTATTGCAGAAGTGAACCAAGCTGCGGAGATTACATCTGAGCCTGTTTATGCAGGTGACAGTGCAAATGACCACAGTGTGAAGCAGATGTACAAAGGTGGACTTGGACCCCGAGGTGGACATACTTAGAAATGCATGCTGGCTGTAACCGTGCTGTACGTTGAGTATATCTAGCCTGACCAACCCACTCCACATCCACAGGTAGCTGCAGCACTGCTGAGGTCCTGGGCTGCCCTGCAGTTTGCATTGCAGAGCAAACTTTACCCAGCGGGCAGGGAAATACCTGGGACTTCTCTATGCCTGCTCTAGAGCTGCGGCTTGGTGGCCAGGAAAGCATTAGAAGTTAATAACAAATTGCATGAGCTTTACACCCAGAGACCTAACTTGCCTTGGGTTACCATTTTGGCACATAGGGCTCAGGGAACATCCAGCTCTGCAATGTATCCTCTCTGTCCTGTGTCCAGCTTTGCAGCACATCCCTCTGCATGGTGTGCGCTTTCCCAGCAAAGACCTGGCATTTGGTACTTGAAAAAAATTAGTAATCTATCAAAAAACCCAAACCAAACAAAAACGCAGTAAATCAGGGGTGAGAAAAAGTAGCTTGCAGGGAAACACACAGCTATAGGTGGTGCGCCCTGTCTCTGAGCAGCATCCAGGCACTACTGTGGCACAGTTAAAGTTGCTGTGCAGTGTGGATGTCACAGGAGTATCATTGGACCAGTGTAATTTCATCAACTTCAGGGATGAGTTTACATAGATGTTTTGGAGGAGAATCTTGTATTGCTTCTCCCTCTTTTTTTTTTTTTAAATTAATGTGTTCTTTTTTTATATTAAAAAAAACTTTAAGAATGGAAAAAGAGTGCAGGTGCAGTAACAATAGCTGAGCCCAAACAAACAGTAATTCACTCTTACCACTCTGCACAGATAGAGCATGTCATGTACATTAGCAAAAGATAACTGACATTAACACAGTAGGCAAGGTGATTACGTACCACACTATTGACTCTGTGTGATCATTATTGCTATTTGGTGGGTTGCTTAAGTGGGTACCTGAAGGTTAAGTAATAGCTATAGTAAGAATAAAAGGGAAGCAGAGAGAACAAGAGAAAGGAAAAAGAAGATAGAAAACACTGACACGAGGTTAAGATGGAGGAAAGTGGATAAGTAGGGGTGTGGATGTCTGAAGAGAAAGGTGAGGTGGCTTCGCACTGGTAAGTGATATTTAAGGGCTGTGATAGAGCTGGTGGCTGAGTAAATAATGCATCCAGTTCTACTTTCCTTGAGATTTTTGTTTGCAAAATAACACGAGTAAAACACAACTTTGGGGAAAACCTGTAACTGTTACAGTGAAAACCAAAAGAGAATCTAATCCCTTTCTAAATTTTCAAAAAGCTCTCTCCCCAGCTTCGAACAAAATCAGAGTTAGAGTGCAATGTCAAGAGATAGGTGGTTGGTTTTGGTTTTGGTTTTGGTTTTTTAAATAGCCCCTTTTCAACTCATCTACATTTTAGTTTGAGGCTTTGAAAATGTTTTCTTTGTTTTCATACTCTGAGTGTGGACGGCCAGAGAATTGTTGAGTATCGCACGGCTCTGATCCAGCACTTTGATGGAAGTCAGTGGCACCGCTCCCACAACCTGAAGTTAAGGGTGCTCGTAAGGCTTATGGGGTAGTGAGCATCTTCCTGCTTGCGTGGACTCCGTGCAGCTTTCTGCGGGCATGGCTGCTTTATGGTGAAATACTAACTGTGCACTGGAATCGATGATTAATGTCAGCTTTTCTTCTGGAATGCATTGCTGACATTATAATATCATGCCACAGAATCAAGTTTAATTTCAAATTGTATTAACCTATTTACGAAACATATGAAGGGGACATTTTTCAAGGGAATAGTTCTCTTCTTTATATAGATTGAGAAATAAAATACGTCTTTTAATATTGTGTTCTCCAGGCACTGAGGCTAACTATTTCACTGAAATTAATATCTAAAAGGCAGTCATTGCAAATTTTATATTGACATGCAGAATGTAACGTTATAGCTTTTTAGGGTGGATATGCACAAAATATGTATGTGCATTCCAAACTAGCTAATAGTTTTGCAACTGGTGAACATAAATTTTAATATCTGTACTTCCCAGCTTGTTGCAGTATTGTCTGAAGTCTAGGATGACTGATATTAATCTCTAACTTGTATTGCGGCTTTCCAAAAATGAACTTAAAGTAGAGTAAAACGTGATGTAATTCCTATTCATATTTAAATTTATAATAGAAAGTGCTGTGTGGGATCTGTCTTGTGTAATAGTTTAACAAAACTTTAAAATGTGGCTGTATTCTTGTATTGCAAAAGGAGGAATATGCGCATATGCTAGCTGTTGATTGCATTGTTGTTCTTAGAGTTTGCACTTAGGTGCCTTCTGTATCATAAATTCGTCCTTGTATGCTCTGAAGTTTGGAGTTTTAAAACATTAAGCCAAACAAAAGAAAGGTGGAGGTGATGGTGCCATCTCAGTTTCTTTTTGGAGAGCAGCATTTGGGGAACGGTGTCTTACTAAGAAACAAATGAGAACTGTAGCAATTGATTTTTACTGTTTGTCTGGAGTTAGACTGAAATTACACAAGCCTCGTAGTTGAGAATTTTATAGGTAATCCCTTTGAAGACGGAGTATGAAAGCCTGGCTTCGCTGAAGGAAAGAGGAATTTCTGCTGTTGATCTCAAGCTGGCTAGCAGGTCGCTCCCCTGGTCTGCCTGTGGAGTAAGATGTTATGCAGCGCAGTGCTTCCTGGTATACTTAAATCCGTGGCTTTTGTTAGGCTAAGGCACGTTTCATGGCAACATAATGATTTGGAGCCAAATTTCAGAGATACTGAGGCCCCCCTGGCTCTGCAGTGTGCATTCAGGTCAGTGAAGCTGAGTCAAACCTTTCCAAGTAAGCGGCGTATCAGATGGGGATGAGGCAACGGCTCACAATGTGCAGGAGTTTATTGAGTGTCTCTCTTGTGCTGTAGTTTTAGCCATGAGCACTGGATTTGTTTGAGAGCAAACAGAGACGCACTAATTGATGAGAGTGTTATGCAAATAAAAAAGAGAAATGGGATGGGTAAAATAAAGGAACTGTAAAACACTTTATTATGCCTGGAAAGCCAAGCTAATCCCAGAGGAATTCTGCTAGGATAAAATGTTAGCTGCTTTGACATTTTAAGCCTTTAAGAGTTGTCTTGGAATTTTCTATTTCATTTGCTTTTGTTACTTTGTTAGATCCATCTACAGCAGCGTGGCTTACATTTTCCTCCCTCTGCCTTTCTCTTCCCCCTTGGCTGAAGGTAGCATAGCACGCAGTGGGCTGGCGGGGGAATGAAATGGTTAAGCGAGTTGAACCTCAGGTGCTTTGTTCTTGTGCTGGATGCCTGCTGCTAGAGGCAGGCAGAAACTACTCGCACTGAACCGCAGTGCTCCTGCCGGGAGCCCAAGACGTTGCTTACCCCACAAGACCACAAAACAAGGGGCTGCAGCTGAGTAACCTGAGCGCGCTGCAGAGGCTGAAGCATGGCAGAAAGCGGGTGCGTGAGCTCAGCTCCTTTTCTGACCTTTCCTCTCACTGCTTCTTCCACCTTTCATGGACTTGATCCCTCTTTCACCTCAGATGGGTAGGCAGGCAGGCTGCTTTAATGAAAGCAATACTGTGTCAAGAGGGATTGCTGGCAGAACCCTTCCCAGCCAGTCTGACCTAGCACCTCAGCAATGTTCTTGGCTTTGGCCAGCAACAGCTTGAAAACCCAGGTCTGTTTCTGAATCCAGATGGTGGTGCGTTGCCATATGTCAACAACACATGTCATCCTGATTAAAATTTTAACCACATCCATTCTGCCATCCCCATAAACCATCCTCAGCCCACTGCATGGCAGAGGCTCTTTCCACGCTGATCCTGTTCTTCCAGCAGAACCGCACTATTGGCATCAGCGCGGGCAAAGCCGTTACTTCTGCAGTGATACCTGCCTTCCCATCCAGCTCGGTGCCTCCGCGCTCCACTTGTGGTGGCCCACTGTTCTTATCAGGACTGCTGGAATGAGCTCTCTGCTTCAACTGGTTCAGGAGTATGGGCTTCAAATGTTGGAACAGAAATGGAAAAAAAATAACCCCCAACCTGACTTACTTTAATCACTTGTTAGGGCCTGTTAAGTTGTCTGTTAGGAAGTGTCCTGCCCAGCCTTGGAAAGAGAGATAACATGTTCCTGTTGAAACACAACCTTGTCAGATTGCCACTGAAAGAAATGTTGAAGTTGCCGATCTGTTGAAGACCAGCTGTACGTGGGGTGTGTGCAGCTCAGCTTACCTTTATTTCTGAGCTCAAAGGTATAGCTCTTCCTGAGCCGGGAACGTGAATCCACACACCTCCAGAGGCAGGCTTTGCCTCTGGCTGGCAGGAAACGTCCTTCAAGGAATTCTGCATTAAAAACCTCTGCTTTTTCCTTTGTTTGAAGAGTCAGGTACCGGTAGGCTGCAGGGACAGGGCACGCTACAGGCTGCTAAATCTTTTATAGGCAATGGTTTGGGGACTGAGATAATTTGTGAAATGGAATTGATTTCCCGCGTTGTGCCTCTCTCATACTTTAGCTGGGTTTCTTCAACAGCTTCCTCCTCTGTCTGTAGGTAATGCTCATGTAACTTTTATCCCTTTGGCCAATTTCATTCCAACATGACAGGCAGATAAAAGCTCTCAAAGATGCCAAGTTTCTGCTTTCTTTTGTTGAAAATGGTGGCTGAATGGGGAAGGGACACCCCCGTCCATATCCTCCCAGCAGGAACGTCTGCAGGGTGAACCTCACCTTTTTCTGTCTGGCACGTCCATCAACACGTGGAGCTTGGGAGCAGCCACACGCAAGCTGCCTCTCGCTCCTCCAGATGTGAGGGCCATAGGTCGGGACAGGAGGAATCGCAGGGAAGGGGAAGATGAATCATAAAGGAGTTGGGGGAGAAGCTCAAGGATGTTGTCCAGGGAGGAATGAAGACATGCGATACAAATCCACAGGAAACGAGGCTTTGTTTGCTCCGATGGTTGTGGAACAACTTGTCTTTCTGAGAAGAAGAGGAGCAACAGAGGAGGGGAAAGAAACTAAGATGGCTTTTGATGATTAAATATTTTCTTACACATATTTTTTTTTCCACCTCTTTGTAGTGCAGTGGATTTACATCCCCTTTTTGAGCTCTTTTCCAGTAAGACATGCAAATGTAACACTGAAGTGTCTGGCCCAGAACTTGTAGAAACAAGGTGGTAGACATCAGTTGTCCATTATCTGAACTGGTTTGCAGACTTGGTGGTTTGGGAGAGTTGGTTTAAAAACCGCATTGCTCCAGTCCCCAAGGGGAATCTGGAGTGTTCACCTTCTGAACAGAGGCACAGCTTGTGTGATCCATCTCCTAAATCACACTAAGTTACTTAAAGGGTATATTATGAATCTTGTAGGAATTAACTTCCTAATTTTCTTTGGAGAGGGTGGGGGAAGATCTTTTGGAAGCCAAGGATGGTGAAGTGCTAAGCTGCTCTAAGGTCTGGGACCACGTGCAGCTCTCGCTTCCAAGCTTGAGCCTCTCCATCACACAAACAAAAGCAGCATCCCTGCTCCAAAGAGGAGCCCAAAGGCAGCAGTTGGACTGGAGGTAGGATTTTGGACAAGAACACGTAGGGAATGCACTCTATCTCCTACCTACTCTTGCGTGTTTGTTTGTGTTACTAGACTGGGCACCCCGAATGGTATTTTCTGTTTTTTATAGTGAAGTGATGGAGCTATAACGTACAGCCCTCAGTCTTTGTTCTCATGTTGTCATCCTATCTGCAGAATTGATGGGGTACCTGAAAGGAAAAAAAACAAACAGACAGAACTTCACTAATACGCTGTGCACGACCACCTGCACAGGGAAAGGGAGGTATTTGGATCTCATTTTTCTGGGCAGTCACATTTTTCCAAGACAATGCCAAAAGCGTGCTTTCATTTCTCTTCCAGTGACCGATTGCTCGTGGGTAGTATGCCAGTGTGGAGAGATGCTATTTATGTAGCAGAGCTCATTGCTGTTTTTTATTTAGTATATATTTGTACCAGCTATTGAGTTAGATTCCTGGCTAGCGTAAAACAGCATAGCTCTGTTGGCTTCTGTGATTTCCATAGTTTAGAGTCTGGCATATGTTTTATTTTCAATGTATATTGATTGTCCAGCCTATTAAAACCCTTGCCACTAAACCTACACTGTTGTCTAATACACTGTTGATTTTTTGCAGTACTGCTGTGAATAGCAGTGGAGAAAAGTAAGTAGCTGTTGGGATGACTTTTCTTACACTTTCTAAAGTCTGCTCTTATTTGATACATACAATAAATACACAATTTAAAGGCCTTTTGTAAAGTTAGACGTGGAAGCTATGCCTAGTGGAGAAATCAGGTTTTACATTTTGCCTTTGACCAGCTCAGGGCTTTTGGGACTTGCTTGTGTCTCAGTTTCCTCTTCCATGAAATGGCAATAATGCCACTCAGAGGAGTGGTGTGAAGATTATTAAGTCAGTGAATGTCAAACCCTGGATTTTGTAAAGGCTAGTGTTACTGGTTCAAAAACTTCCTTTTCTGTGTTAAAAGGAAACAAGTGTAAGGATTATTGAAGTCTTAAGCAATATTGTTGGATGTTTTTTCAGTGACGCAAATACAGATATCGTTTTTTAAAAGTTCAAAATGGACGTCGATGGTAAATAAAATTGCTGGCCAGTAACAAGCAGTGGTTAAAACAAATTTGATTAAGCATTAACTGTGGAGAAACCTTAGAGACAAGTACACTGTAACCCTTAGCTTATTGTTTGTCCACATCTCCAGTGTATGTATATATTCGCCACCAAAGAGCATGCTGCCAGGTGGGTCTCTCCAGGATCCAGTGTTCAGGTGCTGCACAATCAAAATGAGCTCAGGCTGGGTTTTGTTCCTTGCGTCCCAGACCAGGGCACGTGAGTACACGAAAGTCCTGCTGTAATTAAGCGTGTGAGGAATGTTCCCATCTGAAGTGCAAGCCACCTACTGGCTCTGAAGATCTCTGTGTTGGACGCAGATGATGACGCCCAGGCGAATGCTACTCGAGTGCCAATGTCCTTTGGTGGGTTGTTGCTGGCCATGGAGAAAGGTTCTCAGGAGCAGTAAATGGAGAGTAGCTGTGGCTTTTGGTCTCAGCCATAAGTGGTGAGATAACCTGAAACTGGTTTGAGGGCTCCCTTCCTTATGCTTAGTGTCCAGAAGCGATATATAAATAGTATCCATTGTCCTCCTTAAGCTCACAAAATCTTGTAAACCTGAGGGAAAGGCCACCCCACCCTCAAGCTAGCCCATGGGGACTTGTTCCTTGCACGTCCACAGCGATGGGTGAAAAATCACATTATTTGTACCCTCTGCTTGCACAGGACAATTGCTCTTGCAGTCCTGGCATCAGAATTTCATAGCTTATCTCTGAAATTCCTGCCTTTTTTCAGGCTTTAGGCTCATCTCTTCTGTTTTTTTTCAACCATGATATTTGTGTTTTCATTCTTACTGGATTGTTTTCTCTAATTTAATGAAATTTATTCTCCAGATTTGAAAGGGAAATCCTCCTTTAGTTTTCTCAGAGTTAGGTGTTTAGTCAAAACGAGTCACATGGGTGTGTTTTTCATCGATGGAGAGAGACGGATGCAGCTGTAGAGGTTTCCAACCTATGCTGGGAGCCGTGTTTGGGAGAGGAAGGCTGTTTGTCTGCTCTCTGTCCACTGGTGTCCTGGGAAAGCTTGGGTAACTGGCTCTGACAAAGCGCCTGACTTTTATATAGGTAAAGCGAGGTCAGGGACAACAGCACATCATAAAGGAGGCAGAGCTGTTGTACCTATCGTGTGTGCAGTTTATGATACGAAGGAGTTAAGTTTCCCAACCTGACACAGGGGTAGCACCCTGTTATTTGCTTAAAAAGATTTTTGTGTCTGCTTCTTTCTAATCCAGTGTGTTTTAAATTCACGGCAAATAATTCTTTCAGCTGTTTCCTAGACATCCTGTCACGCAAATGGATAAAACAATATAGCCAGCTCAGTGGAAAAAACAATAAATTATACAATAAAAATGTATACAGTGTACTCTTTGTGCTAGGGCCTGATTCGTCACTGTGTAACTACAGCTTTACACCAGCAAAACTTGGGAATTTGCATGGTACAATAGTGAAATGAAATAGTTGTGCATCAGGCCTGCAGCAATGGAGTATGCTGAAGTTTTAGAAACGATTAAGAACAAAATATCCATGAAATCATGCATATGAAGTTCATTACTTAGTAGTAATGGTTACTTTGGTAATGTTAACATTTATGAAACTCTTTCTTCTTAGAACTTTTTCATATGCATATTTAAAAACTGGAATTCTGCTGTTTGCACAGGAATGCAATTAACGTCATAAATCAAACTGCACTATTAAAGAACATACTACAAACTTGTGGAATTAAGAGAAACGGCCTATTTTTTAATCAATAAACCAGAGTTAAAATTACTGTCCAGGCAGAGATATTACTACTTTTGCAAGCCACCATGTAGGCTGTCTACCTGTAGGCAACGAAGTTCGGGCACTCTCATTTTTGCTGTGGAGGAATTTGCTCCTCTCCTGTGATTAGCATTGGTATTGAGACTCCTAAATGCAGGCATGGGGGCGAGGCATCTCGTGGAGCTTGAAGTAGAGGATAATAAAGGAAATAAGACGATATTCAGACAATTTTTATGGAGAGCGAAGTGCAGATGAAATGCAAGCATTAGCTGGGGACACAGGAAGTTGGTTGTCTCCCCACGTGGTAGCGGTTTGACTCCGGGAGCAGGGAGGTGCACGTGAAGGACCATGTCAGGTTCAGGTGGCACATCGTGACTTATGAAACCCAAGAATGGGGCATGCAGCACGGGGTTTTAAAAGCTCTTTGTCCCCATTCCGGTTTAATTTCCTCCCAGCTTGCTTGGCCATCACCCTACGCACACAACCGCTTTCCCACATGATCTCTCTATGAAGAAAGGTAGATTATGTGTGAGGACAGCCGAGTAGGACACTGCAGGGCCAGCCCAGGCAGCCCTCGGCAGGCGTCGCAGCGTCCCTCCGAGGCATTCTGCGGCCTGTGGCGGGGGCCCCTGGCAGCCGGCGGGAGAGGTGACTTCCTGGTGGAGCTGCGGCCCACTCCGTGCAGAAGCGGCCCACAAGGTACTGGGTCGTGCTGATTACGGAGGTGAATATGAGTTGTGCAACCTCTGCACCGGGCTTCGGTCTCTGAATACCAAATGCACTTCATAGAAACCACGGAGCAGCCACCAAGCCTCGGGTGCCAATCTGCTTGTGTTTAAGTGCCGATGTGCCGCGAGGAGTGGGGGATTGGTGGCCCGGCGCCAGTCCTGGGCTGCCAGAAGAGCTCAGAAGTTTCCTGATCCCGCTCCCCACCTCCCGTCTCCGAAGGGAGCTGCTGCCTCTTTCCCATGACAGCTTTGTCACCCGTCCAAAACACAGGCATTTGTCAGGATGTTCTCTCCTTTCCTGTGATGGAAGAGGCTCTGTTTCTGCCTTGCGGCAGGGAAGGAGTTGGGCTTTTGTGGCCTTCACATGCGTGGACCCCGACCAGGCACCTCACGTCGGCCATGCTACAAGCCACAGGTGGTGGTTATTTTAGGGGACAGGCAGCAGAATAACCACGCCGGGACCAGGTTGGCAATGTGTTCGTGCAGAGATTCCCAGATTTGTCTGGACATATCTTCTCAGGCACCTGTGCCGTGCCGGCATCCTGCAGGAGTGCCTGTATGAGCTGCCTCCGTCCCCAGCCGCTGGCTCTCCGGGAGCCGATGCATTTGCAAATACCCAGTCCATCGCCTTACTATGGCACAGGACAACCTGCAGTATTTTCTCAGTCAGCCCTTAATCCCCAAACCCCAACTGCACTTTTCCTTGGTTCCACACTCGCCGTTTTAACGTCAGCCCACCTGGACTCACGCAGGGTAAACAACACACGTAAGCCTGCATTAGCATAAACCCAAAATAGCAAAGAAGAAAGTGGTTTAATTTTCAGACCAAAGATCCTAGAAATTTGTTTAATGATAATCTCAGCGCCTGAGTGGGAATCCCTTGCTCACACTGGGACCAAATAACAGCCCAAGTACATGGTGCACAGTCGGGCCCTCATTTACTAAATTACATAGCTCTCACTAGCGTTACCAGGTCAGTGGGTGAAGCAGCTGTGGGTTAGGACACTACAAATCTGACAAGAATTAATGTATTAGTAATTCTTTTTAAGCCTGTAATGTATCCATGGCTTCCAGGGGGAGGTATTTTCAGATAAGAAATGTGCAAGTCAGTTGTTGTATTAAGCTGGCTGTCATTCATGGGAGCCTTTTTTGCCATCGTTTCCAATTGCATTAGTGGCAGTTTTTGCGCTTCTAGAGATTAATGGCCTGAGCGTAACCTGTGGTGGAAGCATGGCCTTGTGACAGAGGTGGTGGCTGGGGATGCCACCAAGCTGCCTTGCACGGGAAGGACGCCAGGACTTGGGTGGGTGACGGGGCACCGGTGGGCACAGATGGGCTCCGGGCACGCGGGAAGCCCCGCTCACTGCTTATGAGGTCGGAGGTTTCCCGAGAGCCTGATCCCAGATGTGCATGCCTCAGTTTCCCTCCCTGCAAACTGGGAGTAGATCATAGCAGCAGTGTGCTGCAGGATGGTCTTGGGGAGTTATATTAATTTCTGCAGTGAGTTATCCAGGTCTGATCTGGTTATAGTGGTGAGAGTGTGTGTGCACACGCATATGACTGACATACACCCTCCCCTTCGATTTATGAGATCTGAAAATTCCTCTGGCAAAATTCCTGTGGCAAAATTGCGTTTCAGAAAGCCATTTGGGAATGGTTCTCCTGCTCTGAGTTAACCAGTGTCCCAGGACTTACAGCCCCATCTGTACTACAGCCCATTCTGGGGGGAATGGGCACGTGGCTGTAGCAGGGAGACTCCTTCAAGATTTTAAATTGTTCACTGGCTGCACAGATATTCATGATTTAAATCGATGTGCTTCAGCTGACTGATGAATATTGTCTCCCGAAAAAGCCATTGAATACCAAGTGTACTTTTAAAACAGGATATAGAAAAATATCTGTATGCAGGCAGCCCCATAATTTTGCTGTAAACAAATTTATTCTCCTACAGCTCACCTATGCTGTAAGTCAAAGTGCTGTCATATGCAAGGTGTCTAGGCAAAGATATGTTTGCAAACTTATTTCAGCCTGCAGAAGGGCTTCTTAGGTGTTCCCAGATGGTATTCTTACAAATCCCTCTTCAATTAAGGGAATTTTTTGCAGCACCAACTTGTTAGTATGTCTTACTTAGCTGTCCCTTGTATTCAGAGTTCCTGTCTGTTTTCAGAGGTCCCCTAATTTCTACCTTGCCCATCACAATGCTGTTTTCTTACATATGGTGAATAATCAAAGTTCTGTTTTGTCCCCAAAAAATCATTAAACCAAGAACCGTCATTAGAAATGTATACTTAGAACAGTAGAGGAAGTGACAGTGGAAAAATATGTCCGAAAAACATACTGCTCATTCTGTTCAAGTACAATAATGCCCCGTCTTCTTCATATAGATACAATGCTTTCGTAACATCGGATTTTCATTGAATTTTCATTTCAGTAACATTAAGTTACTGCTTTTATTCGAACATAGCAGCAGATGCAGGGAACGGGACTGCAACCAACTCCTGGGCTCCCCCATAGTTGTCTGAAGGAGCCTTCAATAGAGGGAAAGTTACTCTTGCCTGGATTTTGTACCCTTTCTCCCTCATTGCGGGTGTAAGAGGGCAGCAACCTGACCAAAAAGCATCTGGGTGACTTCAGCTGCATAACACATCCAAGGGGCAGCGAGATTTGGTTGTAAAAGTGGGTTGTGTGTATCGCTCCTTGGGTGGCAGTTTAGCCAAGGCACGGTTGGCCTCGTCCATCTTCTGCGGCACCGCTGCCTGCTGAGGGGCGGCGTGGATACAGCGGGAGGCATGGGCAGCAGGAGCTCAGGGTGAGAGCAAAGGAGTCTGAGTGGCACCACCTGCCTCCTGTGCAGGTTTTTCCTACATCAAGAATTGTGTGCATGGTGGGGATGCGCTTGCGTGAGGCTGCCTGTGGGCTCTGTGGGGCTGCCAGCACCCCAGGACCTTCCCATGCTGTGCCCGCTGTCTCCTGCCGGCAGAGCAGCAGTGGCCGGATGCCACGTGGGGATTCCCATGCCCAGGGCTGCCCGGTGAACACGGCTGGGCTCCGCCTGGGCAGAGAGGAGCAGTGAAGAAGGGGCCTTTCGGCTCGTAAAGAAGGCATGCTGCCTGTGGGTTTAATTTCCAGCACAGAGACTTCACGTGGTTCTTCAGTCGGGTGTCCAGAGCAGCCTGCCCGGGAAGAGGCTGTCCCTGCACGGGTGAAACAAAATGTTGTCACGCTTTTATCTGTGTGCAAATTAAATGAGTTAATACGGTATTAAAAAAAAAAGCTTGTGTTTACATTGTTGTCCTCCTCTAGGGTAACAATCTACAAATTGATCTAAAAAGATTATATTTGCTTCAGGGAAAAAAGAAAATTGTATTAAGCCACAATCGCACTAATTATTGACCGGGGGGAGCTGAGCTCTGGGTATCACCGAGATTATAATAATTATATGGAGCTGTTTTTTAAAAGCACTATCCTACATGGCTGTGAGTATTGAATTAAAGTGAAAGTTTTATAATAGACTTCATCTCAGTTGCTAGTTATAAGGTCTGGGTGAAGAACAAACAATAAACTAAAAAGTAATAAAAGATAAAAAAGATAAATCCAAAGGAGAAGTGAAATAAGCATAATCTTTCAAATTATCATTTAATCTGCACAGTGTCTACAGCAGAAACTTTAGTTCAAGTAATAACAGTATGTATTACTTCTAAATTTGTCATTTTGTGTACAGCATTTGTGTACTGGCAAAAGGCTTAGTGTTAAAGGCATTTCTGTCAAAACAACCCGTTGCTTTGGGGGACCTAGTATGAACTTTATTGGCAAAAGCATTTTTTATTTGTATAAGGTACAGTTACAGAAGAGAAGTTTGCCAGCATAGCTGTACGAGGAATTTCTTTGCCAGGCTGACCGAGCCCAAAGACTTTTTCAAAGTAATTGCTTGTACGTAGGGTTTGCTTTGCTCTTATTAACAGCAGAGCTCCTTGTGTTTGCGGAGAGCGTTGGGCGCTGAGGGCAATTATTGTACTTTTAACTGTGGAAGGCTGACGATGCCAAAGAGTTGGGTTTGATCCTTCCCTCCTGCGCTGCTGGATCTCTGTCGGGTAACGCAGCTGAGCGCTGCCTGCACTGCCAGGGCAGCTGAGCCGCACACCGGTGCTTTGCCACTGGAAGTGGTCCCATTCAAAGACATCAGCCTGCTTTGCACTGCAGTGCTGCACCGAGGGCTGGCAGTGGGATGTGCATTGCAGGAACACACAGTGGCGAAATCAGAAAGAAGCAGGATTTAAAAAAAAAAAAGCTTAAAAAAATGGTGTTTTAGTATAGTTGTGATAGTTTAAGAACATAGGCAGGACAGGGGTTATGCATCATGCATCCCTAAATTGCCTGGTATAACAGGAACACAAACTCAGTTAAAATATATCTATATATCTCACTTTAGCCATTAAAACTTAGCCAACTATTGCACTTTTTAATGTGGAACAGTGTCACACATCCATCGCATTCAAACATGCAAGCAGTGTTTTCACCGATATGGTTAAGTAACCCAATACTCTCTATAGCTGAAAGATCAGTCGAACAAAGTATCCATCTAATTAAATCTAATCAGTCAGTGCACAAGCTTACATTGTGGTCATCGCCTTGGTATGTACGGGAGTTTTTGAAGCAGTGAAGCAAGAGGCATGAGATTGAGTAAGTGTTAGATGATGAAAGGCAAGGGTTAAAAACTTTCAAACTACAGTGTTAACATTTCTTCCCTGTCATCAGCTATCTGATATTTTGGTATTTCAGAGGGGGGGAAAAAAGAAAAGAAAAGAAGAGAAAAGAAAAGAAAAGAAGAGAAAAGAAAAGAAAAGAAGAGAAAAGAAAAGAAAAGAAGAGAAAAGAAAAGAAAAGAAGAGAAAAGAAAAGAAAAGAAGAGAAAAGAAAAGAAAAGAAGAGAAAAGAAAAGAAAAGAAGAGAAAAGAAAAGAAAAGAAGAGAAAAGAAAAGAAAAGGAAAGAAAAGAAAAGAAAGAACAAACTAAGTATGCATGGCATCTAGATCCTGGGTACAATGAAGCAAATGCTCTGTAAGCTGCATAGTGTCTAAGTCAGTCTATATGCAAAGCTAGTTACATCTTAGCTTTTATGATGGAGGCTGCCATGCCTCAGTGGTGCTGCTGTTTTAATGATGGAAATTAACTCTTCTTTAACTTTTCAGACTTTTAGCCTGAGTGTCTCAGGCAGGAAAGTGGTCTCCTTCAAGACAGAGTTTTATGGAAGAAAAGGTCAAAGCTTTGTTAGGAGCTACCGCGCACCGAGCTGCATCTCTTATGAATAGTAAATACTGCTAATTTCATCCATTAAACACAGATAAGCCCTCTTCACAGCAGAATAGCAAGAGGCCCTTCCTAATAATCTTCCTAAATTTCTTTTGGATTTTGAAACTGCTTCTAAAAACCCACCCAAAGCCTCAACAGCATGAGGACCATCCGAGCCAGGAGCGATTTTTTGCTCTTACGTAAGTGGGCAAAGCGGTGCTTCAGGGCAGACTTTGGCCGTAAACTTGTTGCTCATATGAACTCTGACGATACGGCCAAAACAAACCTAAATGATGTTCAAGGGGTTGGGGCAGGTTCACAGTGCAAACTGATGCAGGTCCACAGAGACAGAGCTCTGGCGGTGCTCTGTGCTGTGGGGCGGCTCAGCCCCACGTCATGTCTCCCACTGAAAGCCCCGCAAGGCTCAGCCCCGTCGCCTCCCTACAAATCTGCTTTGTTAGCTTCTTCCTTCTCACCCTGGCATGAAATGAGCCAGGGCAGCGTGATGCGCAGGGCTGTGCAGGAGATGTCGCAAGGCTGCTTTTTGCTTCACGTCATAAGCGCTGTTTGCTGTTTTGCCTCTCCGGGTCATCCTGCTCCAGACAGGTAAATAGAAACACCGGACTAATCCTGTTCCACGGGTCAAAAATGAATGGTGTGTGTTTAATCCCATCTCTATCATTCTACCTGTGCTGGAGAATATTTTCCTTACTGCTGGGTAAGCCCAGATGTACACCATCTGCTTGTCTTATGATCTTTGACATGATTGAGAGGCCACCAAAAATACCCAGTGATTGCATAGTTTTCAACTGACTGGTATAAAAGGAGAAGATGTTAATAATCAAGCGAATAATATTTGCTATTATTGAGGCCTCCTGAAATCCTTGTAACATATATTTTGAAAGTAGATGCTAAACATTGCGTGTACATAAGCCTTTGCATATCTCTCTTCCCCTAGCCATATGTTTGAATACACACAGTTTCAGATGAAATATTGCAGAGTCTATTTTAGGTGTGTTTGAAAAACTCAATAGCCTCGATCCGCTGCCATAGTCTGCTGTTGAAAGCCGTCTCATTTCTGACTTTCTGTGGAGTCGCAGGGTCTCGAGACCAAATATCTGAAACACAGTTTATACCTCTGGGGTAAAAGTAAAAATATCCTTCTCTGTGCACTTTTGAGCGAAATACTTCATCCATTACTGCTTGGAGAGAGCTTGCCTCTGCAAGGCTCAAGCGCCTGTTGCCAGTGTAGAGATCAATGGGAGCCCGAGTCCCGCAGCATCTTGCCAGAGCACCGCTCCAGATGTCCGATAAAACTCCACGGGGCTCGTACTTTGAAAATAGCGTGGGCTATGTGAATCGCTGTTGCAGTAATAAAATTGCACCTATTCCAGATCTTGTCTTCTCTGTCCAATTAAAAGAGCATGTTTTCTGCTTATGGTTTTTAAAAGTTGGCTGGCCAGCTGGGTTTCATTCCTTTCTCTTTTTTTTTTCTTTTTATTCCGTATTTTTCCCCCTTTTTTTTAATATATAACATTTGAATAGATGTTCAATGCCGTTCTCTTTGATAGTTCATATGCTGGTTTATGAGCATGGCAAAAACAAAAAAGGTCAGTTAAAGGTTAGGAAAGACAGTTATCAGGCCTTGGTAAGTGAGGTATTTTTAAGGCTCTGCTAATTGGCAGCACAGTTAAAGCATCATTCATAAAATAGTGTGCATTAAAATGACCATATCCATTTTTAAGTGTATGTAGATTATTCCTTTGCCAAAAGGATTAACTCTACCTTCTCATCACTGCCTTTAGACCGGGGTGTTTTTCCATGGGAGAGAATAATTTTGGGCATTTTGCCTACAGTATCCAGGCTTATACCCCTCGCTATTAACTGTTACAGCTGGGAAAATCTGGGACTGAAAATGTAGCCATATAATATGGCAATGGCCAGAACAATAAGACAGGCAAATCTTTTAAATCTGTACTTTATAAAACATCTGTTGAAGAATATTAAGTCAGAAGTTCTGTTCACATATTTGCTGTGTTTCGCTTATTAAACTCAAACATTACAGCTTGCCTTATTTTTCTTAATAGAATTACCGATCAAGCTTAGTAGAAAGATTTTTTTTTTAAATCCTCATTCTTTTAACCTTCTCTGAAGCCTCTCAAGTAATGACCCGCACATACTGGCCTGAAACCTCAGCAGCTTTTACCAGGGCTGCTGGTTATATTCACCTGGTTTGGAGGGAACCCTAACAGATTTTTCTGCTGATCTGTTTGCCTGTGTGCTAAAATGCAGCCATAAAACACACTCGGTTTGTGTACAGCCTGCATTTCAGCCTGCAGGTCTTTTTCTTTTGTCTTTCAACCGTCTCCCATTCTGGGTCAACAAATTCTGGTTTTCCTGGCAGCTTCAGTGTCCAGATCAACATCTTGAACCTAAATTAAAACAACTGCATGGCTCGACTCTCAGGAATTAGAAAACACAGAGGAGGCAGTCCGAACTTAATCCAAATTTTTCCAAATGTTTACAGTGTGTTCGGCCAAACCATGAGAAACATTTACTCAAAAGCCTTTCCTCCAGGTAGGTTCCTTAACAACACAGCAGTAACAAGGAATCCTGACCATACTCACCGGGGTTAGGAAACGAGCCACTTCAGGTTTCCAGCTGAGTCTGATCATAACGAGGGAGGTGGGGAAGCCCTTGCACTTGCATTGGGCACGAGTGAGGCTTGCCTTGGTGCTCTATGCCAGAAAACAATTCTGCGGTTAATGGGACTCCAGGACCAGTCTCACTCCGTGACCCAAGTGCTGGGATGCTGTGCTGACGGATACTGTACAATTTCTGATGGTAAGAAGTTCTTAGAAATAAATTAGAAAATTCTTAGAAATAAAAAGTGATTATCTGAAAAAAGCCTGTTGTTAACTTCTGTAGCACTAGTTTATAGTAATTACTAGACTGTCAGTGGAAACATGCTTCAAGTATATAGGATACAAATATATCCTGTGTATTGCCACCTTCTCATGTAAGCTGATGGTTTACAAACATCTTATTGAACTGTATTACTTAAACTTGCACAGATCCTCCTGGGGATTAGTATTCTACATTTGATCAGTGTGCCCACCCATATATTCATATATTCATATTTTAAATATATATTTTACATAAGAATTTTACTATATTTTGTTGTTTTGTATGAGAAGTATATATTTTTCTCACCTGGGCATACTGAAGGGTGACTAGCTGTTCTATCCTGATGCATTTATACTCAATAACAACATATACAGACTTTACTAGATGCTTTACTAGTTTACTGTGGCGATGTGGTATTTGGACCACTGTTTAAGTGAAGTTTGCCAGTACAGTTAAAAGAAATTAGAGACACCATCATTGCTAAATCACTTTACCATTCGAAGAAGAACTGTAAACATATGCATTCATTTAATTATAATAGTACCAATTATAAGAGAAATTGTAATGCTGAGAGTAGTAGCTTTTATGTGATCATAATAATGGCATATATTTATCTTGGTTTGGCAAGTTAGGTCTTTCTTTAATAGTTGGCTTTGCTTAAATAGAATGTGGTTTGTTAAAACCCACACTAACCCCCACACCCTTCCATTTGTTATTGCCCAAATAATGAACAATAATCATGTGGTATAAATGATTAATGTATATACGGCTTAGCAAGTATCTTTGAGGTTTAGAAAGTGTTTTTATTTTCATTCTTGTGCTGGACCAAGCTATAGCACAATTACATGTTATTCTTTGGTATTGGATAGAAAATCTTTTTGCTTTAGTAGAAGTGATACAAACTTGGAGCCCGAGTCTGCTCTCTTTGAAGTTGATAGGAATTTCACTGCCAGCTTTCACAGAAGCAAGCCCATTGTTCATAAAGCCGTTTGCTTTGTGCATGTTATCTGTTAATCACAATTTAATGTCAAAGTCAAAATAGCCCACTTATAAAAGCCGTAGTCCGACATTCAGATTTTTTTTTTGCAATTAGTATTTTGTACACTAGGAACATACCACAAAGAGAGATGTAAGAAGCCTTCTAATTGTACTCACAGGCTAAAATAACCTCACTCCGTGTGCATTGTAATGCCTTTTACCATGCGTATGTGGAATTCAGGCACATTCAGACTGGAGTTTAACAAGTTCTGTATCTCTCTTCTGTTTACTTCTGATTTCTTTGGATTCTAATCGGTCCTAGCAATAAAAAAACAAACAAACTCTTCCCTTTCAAGATTAATTTTTAAAGTGTCAGCCATACAAGACTATTTTCAACAAGATTACACCAAACAAATGAAGGGTGCTTTATCTCGTGTGACACAGCGAGCAGCACGGTGTTGTCGCTGCGCCGCAGACAATGCTGTCCATTTATAAAAGAATTCAAAGAGTTAAAAAATGCATTACTTGAAACTTGATATAAAACCTGTGGCCAAAGCGGGCTACGGGCTGGAGCACTTGATTATTCTTTTATCAATAAATAAGAGTGGCATACAGTTAATTTCAGCACTGTAATTGAGCGGTGCATTCTGGGAAGCTGAAAAGCACTGTAAGATGAGGAAATGTTTTAGAGACTAATCATGAGAAGAAAGGAGCCTTTCATAGCCCTTATGATGCTGTTGTCAGAGCTAAAGGCAGATAATGATTCAGTAATAATGGCACATTGTGAATATTTAAGCTGAAAAGATTGGGACAAAATGAGCAGACATTGTTGGTTTGCTAAACTGAACAGTTGGTCTTTGGGCTCCCAAACTATCTCAACTCAAATTTTGGGCTCAGAAGTTTCAAAATTAAAAAAGAAAGCTATTTCCAGGACACTCGCATGGCAGAGGGGCTCAGTGTGCAGCCCGCACGGGGCCTCTTCATTTACTTTTTTTTTCTGAAACTGATAGTCAAGATTTTTTTCCTGACTCTGTGAACTGACAAAGTATAATATGCTGCAGACTGTGTAAATCTTCTTCCATTTAGGTGCCAGAAGAAAGCACTTCTAAAGAAAATCAGTTTTAGTAATGACCTAAAATATTAAATATAAAATGGAGAGTGTCATATTGCAAATAAGTAGACTCATTTGCATTTTGTCTCCAGGGCACTGGTAGCGCTATAAAGAGACATGCAGCTGAATTTATGTACATTGTCTTTTTTCCTCATTACTACATTCTGGATCTGTTAGTTGTCTTTCTTTAAACATCTGTTAAATGCAGTTTCATGAAGCCGTATGTTCCCATATGTTTGGGAACGTTATCAAAGCGCAGAGCTTTTGGCCTCCTTTACAACCTTTTGTCTCGAAGAAAAAGGTGGATGAGCTCTGGGGCCAGATTCTGCTCAAGCCAACGGCCAGCAGCACTGTTGGGCTCAGTAGGAGCCAGATAAGTTTTCTAAAAATGCAAAGACCAGCAGTAGTAGAGACAAAGAATATTTCAGCCCTGGACCTCTGTATGTAGACTTTAAAAAAAAAAAAAAAACAACAACTTTAAATCTTTTTAGGAAAAAGTGCAAAATTAAAAAAAACTTTTGAAGCTCTTAGGGCAACTTATACTTTCCGTAATTTTAGAGAATTCACTAAGTTTGCCTGCGTGAGGACAGGCAGGGGAAGCTGTCTCATTCACTTTTACAGGCACAGTAAGCACTAATTTATTATTATCTTTACAGTGACATAAACTATTCCAGCTCTTGTATTTCTTTTATAGAAACACTTTTCATGTGCACTTTCACACAAAGGAGAAGAAGAGACAAACTCCTGCATCTATACATCTGTTTTTCCTTGAGGAAAAGCAATTACTTCTAATAAACAGCTTCAAAACTTGAACCAAAGTACAGTTAGAAAAAGTTTATCTTTTGCACAAAATTCTTTTTAAAAACATGCTTAGTGTTTATGGTAAAAACTCATTTTTATCCATGTGCTTTAAATCTTCCTATTTACTTAGCCAGACAATATTTTTAACCTTTTTTCAAGTCTCTCTTTTTAATCAAAAGTTCCTGACAGAGTCATTTATATATGAAAAAAAAATAAAATCACAGGACGGGGTCTTTCTCTGGGGAAAACGAACATTGCTGCACCAGTCCACAGGCACTGCAGTTGTCTGTAATAAAAAGAGAAACCCAGTTTCTCCATGGTTTCCAGGGCCCCAATTCTGCATACTTACGCACTTACTTCACTCAACTACTGGAAATGAGATCACCCGCAGCACTCGCGTGTGCCGCTGCAGGGCAGGGCGGCTGCCGTGCGGCTGCTCCCGCCACCAAACCAGCACCACCAGCGCTGCCCCGGCCCCCCATGCCCTTGGCCAGGCGGACGAAGCCTGGAGCAGCTTGGGCAAGGCTTTCCTTCTGGTTAGTGCGGCGTTGCCCCCTTCCCCTTCCCCTTCCCCTTGACTTCTCGGTTTGCTGCAATTCCCCAGGTAAAAAGCAAATTTTGGTCTGAAGCACTGATTTTATTCGGTGTACTTGGGTTATGTCTAAGGGCTGGTAACTCTACTCTTCTCCTAAAGGCTTTCTTTCATTTGCCTTGCAAAACTCGGCAGTCTCCCTTCGTCTCGCACATATGTACTGGGTGTGCATTCACTGCGCCTTGTGGAAATGCATCCTCAGATTTCAGCCCACTCAGCCTCGGTGGTAGGGGGATCCAGAGGTTTGGTTTGCCCAAATAACAAGGTCTGAATCATTAAAAGAAGCAGCACTTCAAAATTCAGTGAAGATCTGGCCCACAGATCCTTTGCCAAATGTAGTCAGACCTGGATGCAGAGTTTCAATATCCCTAGTGTTTGGGTTTCTTTTGATCTTTCTTACCCAAGATAAAAAAGAACAGATTAGCATTGGCCTGTCTTAAAACTTAGGAGCCTCGTTGCAGCTACAGTACAAATTGCAGTAGCACACACAACCTATGCTAACAGTGTGCCGCAGCAGGGACTTCAAGGCAAAGATTTCCCCATTGCTGCTGTCTTGGAGCCTCCAGTTCACTCCATCAGTATAAATTCATAATTGTCCAGTCCCCAGCAACCAAGCATGTGCAGGACAAACAACAATTCCCCATTTGTTTGTTCCGCCCTCTCTCTTCCTCCATCCAGGCCATCCGAGTTGCCTGAGAGCACTTCACGTGTTGCCCTTGGATGAGGACAGCTCTGCCTGGAGTATGTCCAACTTGGCGTGGAGATGTTCTCATAAAGCTCCAAATGATGCTCTTTGCCAGTGAGGAGAGGGATGAGGAAGGTGAAGAAAAAGATGGCGCCAAGGTCATTGTGTTTCGGCCTGTAGCAACACACTTTTGCAGAAAGATACATTTCTCTCCCAATTTTACTCTTGAACACTGCTCTTAACAATGGTGATGATAATTTCATCAGTGTCACTGATACTTGATATTTCTCATTTACATTGCGTTTCATCTTTAAGGCTCTTGAAGTAATGAGCTAATCCTCACAACATCCCTGTAAATATTATTCCCCCCTTAAAGAAACTGAAGCAAGGAAGTTAAGTAAATAATGTACGCTATTTATATTATGATGGCTTATAGGGGTTCTGGTGAAGGTCAGGTCCTCCTTGTATGTAGACATTATATAAATAAGAATCTATATAAGTAGATTACTCCTTGACCTGATGATTTCATAATTCAAGTATACAAAATAAGCAAAGAATAGAGGAAAGGGAGCCCTATCAAGAACCCAAAATGACAGGGAGATTAAATGATTGAGTAGAAGTAATGTCTGCAGACTTTCACTGAAGTCAGATCCGAATCCATATATGCTGTGTATACTTATCCTTTCAGAGATGAGGATTGTAAATGTTAGATTATTAGAAGTTGCTTTTACTAGCAGGTGACACACTTGCCTTTAAAACATTAACAAGACTTTGATTTTAATTAAAACGTAGTATCAAGGTATACATTCATTAGGGATGCAAAATTACCTGCAGGAGACACAGTACTAGTAACTCAGTCTTAGCTGTTAAACAGCTTTTTGGAAAGTTTTTAGCTTTCCTTTTGGACATTTTTTTACTGCTGAAGAACTGTAGTTAAGAGTCTATTAAAATGAAACTAAGGTTATTGTCTTAATTTTGCTCACAGCATTCCCATACTTCAGTGCCCTGTTTTTGAAACAGAAAGGGTTTTTAGAGGAATGAGGGTGAGCAAGCACATTTTTTCTAGAATGGAGGAGAATTATTTCTTGGTTCTCATTAACTGAGGCTTCAGTTCAGCAAAACACTTAAGCATTTACTGAGCTTTCAACAGGAGTCCCATTGCTTTTAATTTAGAAGAATTTACCTTTGTCACAACCTCTGCTTAGAGTCAGTGGCGTGTGAGTACCAGCTTAGAGTTCGGCATGTGTTAATTGTTTAAATATGTTTAGCCCTTTCCCCAAAGCTGTTGTGAATGTTTAATGCAGTATTTACACTAGCCTTAGCACAAGGACTTGTGCTGTAGGATTGATGCTTAAACATATACTTGCTCTGGAGTATGTGTCAAGTGCTTCACTTAAATTTTCTGCATTTTTACTTTTCTACTGGGACTTCACTTTAAGTTTGTAAGAGAGAGCACTTTTCAAAAATAAAATGTCATTTAACATGTAATAAAGGCAACTCTGCCTAAAACATAGAGTAACTGGGAGAAATCCTGAACATCTGCCATAGCTTCTGTGCGGTGGCAGCAGCACAGGACACTGCTAATGCACATCTCAAGTGCCCAACTTTTCAGTGCAAATGCAAGTTATGGTGTGCTAACAGCTCAAATACTGTAATGAATACTTACCCCTCAAAAGGAGTATGTGTGGGAAAAGTAGCATATTTGGTACTTAAGGAGTTAACAAAAATAAAGGCAGATTTGCTTAGAAAAAGACCGGAGGGGAGGGGGTCACTTTTATGTGAGAATATGTTAAAAAATACAATTAGTTTATTTTAACATAGTTACCTCTTTATTGTTTAAAGGAAAAAGTTACACGCAACGTATTTGGGAGAAGCTTTTATTTAACACTTGGATGCATTTTGCTCTAAAATGAATGCTTGCTCAAGAGTCTGAGAAGGCTTCATGGGAAGAGCAAAGCAATCTAAGCCATATGTATTGGGCAGTTTGCCAGTTGTTTGCCAATATGCCCAGGCCACCTGGCTATATATGCAGCCAAGTATGCCATTCTGACTAGCCAGCTTTAACCTTCAGGCTGCTTCTTTTTCAGCTCTTAGGAAACTCTAAAGCCCTCTGAAGTGCGCTGCGTTTCCCCCGTGCCAGTAGTTTGTGTGCATCCAGACGCAGGCGGCATGGTCGCACTGACCAGACAGCTCGCAGCACCCATTTTCAATGAGTTCGTCTTTTGTCTAGAGAGCAGTTCAGTAGTGTTGAACCAGGGCCATAAGATGAGTCTGGAGATAGCAGACTGAAACCTTTACCCATATGCCATAGTTAGACACTTTGACTGACAAGCCACAGTTTTTGTTCCCAATACTGTGGAGACACTGTTTGATGGGTGTGGTTTAGGATGGATTTTGTTTAATGTAGTTCACCACTATGATTTCTTTCCCCCAGTATTTGCATGAATTGTGAAAGAAGTGAAGCATTTAGCATAGCTCCGGCATTAATAGCATATTGTTTCATTATTGGGGTAATTTATTTAAATGTTTATTCATTAAATTTCACTTGCAGCCAAAAATATCTCAGCATTCTATTAATCTTTAGTTACATTTCGGGTTATGGGCAAAGCCTAAAACAACTCCAGTATCCATGGCAGCAATTTAACATTTAGGAGATATCAGATATAATTAAACTATTCTAAATATTGAAATTAAGGTAGGAAGGAAAAAAAAGATTATATTCAATTCAGTAAACACAGCATGGGAAGTTTTGGTGTAGCAGCCAGCAAAATCTTAACTCCATCGAAAGTAAAGGGCATGCAGTCTGCACTAATTGTCTTCTGCTTTAATAGAAAGCAGGCCGGGGACAATGTAACAGGGGGCCTTTCCCTCTCTTTGTAGCTTTTAATAAATACGGTAGTGATGACTGCATTGGCAGGCTAGGGAAGGCCAGCATGCTTCTTGGAGCCATGTGCAGCATGTCTGCTTCGCTTTGCAGAGGTACGCATAGTTTTCGGCGAACACGCGCTGCAAAAACTTTCCTTGCTGTGATCGGGACGCGAGGCCCACGGCTTGGCTCCACACACTGCCTGCCGAGCTTGCTCAAAATGGCCACGCTCACCGCTGCTCGTGCACCGGCACTGTAAATCCGACACGACCTCATTTCCAAGGCCCTTGGACCTGAGGACCTGATATTTGAAACTCAACCGCTCTGCATGCAGGTGGGATTATTTGTGGTAGTAAATGAGAGCGCATCGACGTCCCGCAGCCCCAGCGCCTGGTCAGGTGGCAGCCGGACTTTTTTTTTTTTTTTGGCAAAGCAGGGCATGGAAAAACTAACTCCCCCTTATTTTTAGGCACAAATCGAAGGTGAAACAAAGGGAGGTTGGTGCTTTTGAAAAAATCAGGTCCCGGGAGTGGGTAAACTTTGCGGAGTTGATGGTGAAGCTGCAGAGGAGCAGCTTTATGAGGGCCCACGTCATGCCCACGGCGCTGACAGGCCAGGCAGCTCCCACACTGCCACCCGTGCCCGCAGTGGCACGGGCCCCACGCGGAGCCCATGGGCACCGTGGGTCCGTCTGGCAGGGTCTGCTGCGGAGTTGCACTGAGGGGTTTGTCGTCCCTTTGGGGAGCCAGGGGCACGTTGAAGTACATGGAATCAGAGCCCACGCTGGACCGCTCAAGGTATGCTTTCAGACAGGCCCGCCTGGGGCTTCCTCCTCTGAGGAGCGCCTTGCAGATCTGTCACTTAGGAGCCCAGCGTTGTAGCTGCGGCCGTGCGGCATCGGTGACACGTTCAATAAAGGCCCAGGGAAAGGCGCTGTAGCAAATGCGGGCAGACAGACATAAAGGGAGAGGGAAAGTGTCCCGGTGGGCTTCGCAGTCTGTCAGGTGAGAGGCAGCTGCAGCCGCCCCATCTGTGCTACCTCAGCCCGCGACGGCTGTCAGCCTAGGTAGCCCGGGCTATGATGGGAGAAGCAGAGCAGAAATTGAGACGGAGAATAAAAATTATGGTTAAAAAGGGGAATAATGTTCTACGGGCATTCTGGGGATACTCACAGGTCACAAATTTTCACTTTCAGTGTTCCCTTGTCCCATTTTCTGTATTGCACTAATACCTGCCTGGACAAATATACCAGCTACAGTTTGTATCATTTGTTTACTCAGCCTTGTATCAATCTGTGGTGATTTCCATACAATATTTAATCTAAGTGATGGACTTCGGGCACCATATTAATAGTACCTTGCCTATCGCATACTTCACTATTGTACGTAGGTTTATTGTTTTTCGGCATGGGTGTGCGCTGCACACGCGTTCACTCTTTGTACAGCGTTACTCTGTTATTGTCCTTTTATTTGTTTGGAGCTGGTTTTGCTTTCAGATAAAAAAGATTATTCATAAATAGCAGATTTGTCATCCAAGAACTTCCAAGAACTTAGATTTTGAAAGGTTGTTCATGAGCAGTTGTTCAAATAGCAGCATCATACCACCATATAGTATTTATAATATTAAGTATCTGCAGTTTAGTTTGACTGTTCCTCACCAAAGCTTTTCTGCGAAAAAGATTGAGAAAAATGAAGACTGTATATACCTAATAGCAATACTAGCCTCTAAGGACCAGGTTTTTTCTTCCACCATTTCTCACCATCTTCCTCTTCCAATAAACCTTCCTCCCATTGCAACCACACGCTGTATTGCAAATATGCAAAAACACTAAAGGCTTAGTTCCCCTCTGCTTGTAAACACAGCCCTCCCATTAGTGGTGAGGCTGCCCATGCATTTCAGGAGGAAAATGGACTCTGAAATGCTTGGGAGAAATAGCAGAGCTCTCATTCATGTGGCTTGGGTTGAAAAATTGAACCCACTCTGCTTATTTGCACCTCTGTGCCAAAAAAAAAAAGAAGTGCTGGTGTGCTGGTCGCAAGTGCAGATGAAGCAAACTAATACGGATTTCCGTGGTCTAATAACAAACAGGGACATTTGGACTGCGTTGCCAATTCTGCATGATTGACTGTTAAGTCTAGAGAGACAACCCTGTCCCATTGAAATAAATAGGATTTTTGCCATTGGCTTTCCTGGGACAAAGATTTCATTTCCAATAATCCACCACCTGATTTTAGGCATGTCATTTAGTAACTGATTCAGTGCCAATTTGCAGGCGAAACTTTCCCTCCTGAAGAAAATAGTCTCCTTTTTTCCTCCTTTTTTTCCTCCTTTTTTTCCCCCTTTTTTTCCTCCTTTTTTTCCTCCTTTTTTTCCTCCTTTTTTTCCTCCTTTTTTTCCTCCTTTTTTTCCTCCTTTTTTTCCTCCTTTTTTTCCTCCTTTTTTTCCTCCTTTTTTTCCTCCTTTTTTTCCTCCTTTTTTTCACTGGCTTTACATCTAGCAATACTTCTCTTGCAGAAGGTATCCAGTATCCTTTTAGTTGTTTTTTGTTGTTGTTGTTTGTTTCATTTTGTTCTGTTGGTTTTTAGTTTGGTTTTGTTTTTGTATTTTACTACATACCATAATATGGGAAATGGTCCCTCCAGGCATGACTGTTTCAGACAAGGATGTGGTAAGCTGAGGATATATGTTGTTATGTTGAATTTCATCACGCCTCCACATGTCCTCAAAGCCCTGTGACATGCACTGACTTGGAACAGCTAATCCACACCTGGTGACAGGCTACATCACCGTGGCTCAAAATTTCAGCCTCTTCCCTTGTGTACGGGAAGAGGTCGTGTTCCCCTTGCCTGCTACAGGATGCTAACAGATATAATAGTCAGGACAGGGAAACAGAAGGATCTGTTAAAGGGAGTTGTCGTGATAAACAGGTGTGATATTCAGGTTGCTACTTCAGGGAGTCTCAGAAAAGGAGGCTGGTTAGCTGAACCCCAGGCAGATGGTAGGCATGAGGCACAGACTGAAACAAATTTTGACTTGGTTATGCTGAGGCAAGCCAGGACTGACTGCATGGACTGGTTTAGGATGACATAGCATAGAACAGCATGAGCTCCATAATTTGTTACAATTTTATGTTCAACTTTTATTTCATTATAAAGCTGATCACCTTTGTCTGAATGAATGCAAGTGACTGCAGTATGTTAGACAGCCCTGATGTGGTTCAACTGTTCTGGGTGCTGAGGCTTTCCACCTCCCGCAGTCCCTCTGCTTGGCTTACTGCTTGGTCTCCAGTTTAGCCATACGTGACTGTTCATGTACATCTTTAAGCAGGATAAAGAGTCAGTCTTTAAAGTTTGGGATTCACATCTCTGCGAATAAATCTGCCGAGGATCTGGCTCTGAAAAGCAGTGTTCGGCCATCATGTCCAGCATAGCATTTTCATGAGTTCAGCTCTTCTGATTATGGGCAAGAGGATGCTGTTTAAAATCAGAACACACAAGCAATGATGTACCATCTGCCTTTATTTCAAGGCCTTTATAAGTTAGAGTATGTTGCCTGATAGTTTTAAAAAATCCTCTTCAAACTTCTAGAAGCCAATAACTTGTAGAATATTAAAAAAAAAAAAAAAGTATAGGAATGAAAAAACTCTCAGATGTTTAGTTTTCTTAAACATTTGAGATATAAATTAAGACAAAACATGAAATTAATAAAAATTGAAAGCAAAGATATGTAGTGGGATAAAATAATACAGCAGTCTTGTGCACATACACATTTTATTCATTTACAATTGCATTTTTAGAGGCAATGTTTCTGTTCATAGCTCTCAGTTACTTCAGTATAGGAAAATGTCGATTTCCTCTAAAATTCTGTCAGCATTGATATCACAGTTTTATCACAGTTATTTATAACCAATACACCAACCTGAATATAATTAACTTTATATAATTTGCAGGGCTTGCCAAATAATGAACAGTTATTTGCTACGCGAAGTATTTGTGTAATTAAAAAAATGTCAGCTAATGTATTAGAAACATTTCATACAGCTGGCTAAATAGTTCAGAATGTATCAGTGAATAATATATTAATTCACTGATGTATTACATATTGAATAAAGTATTTTAATGAGTTAAATTGCATTTGGCCCATTAGAGTTGACTGGAACTCCATGAAGTGTGGAGTACCACCTTGAGTGGAAGGCGTTATCACACTGTTATAGGGCCGGTGAGTAAGGCAGTTAGGTGTATGCTTAGGACCATTACTGAATGAAGAATACAGTTCTCCAAGTTACTGTTCTCCCAAGGTCTTTCAAATGTGGTAACTGGGAACCTTTCGTAGGCATAAAAGTACTTCTGTGCTTTTGCATTTGCAAAATCAGTACTGTGCCGTTAATGCAAAGTTCACTTTTCCGGTCTGTAATTGCTAAGGTCAATATTATACAGTCATTATTAAATAAAAGAAGTTCCCACCCTGTATCAAACCAAATTTCAGTTCCTGTGTTCTGTAAGTCCATGTTATAACTTTGCCACATTAATGAGGGGTTTGTGCAGTACCCCCAGCTAAGCTGTGCAGCTGTATTGTGTGAGTGTTCTCCCATATGGTGAGCCTTGTCTCCAGCAGCATATAGCACTTCTGTCCAGTGTAACGCTCTCCCTTACCCAGGTTTTATACACCTAATTCAGTGTCAAGAGAAGTCTAGTGAAAGGGGAAATCCAGCCCATGCTTTTTGGTTGTCTCTCTGTCCTCCTGTGAGGGTCTTAGGGCAAGATGCCTTGGAAATGAATTTTTGTTGATGGTACTTTAGGTCAGTATCAATTCCATGAGATGCTTAAGGGATTTTGTGGCTGTCTGTTGTGTTCTGTACTGTATTCAGGGCAAGGAAGTAGTAAACGTAAAGAAATAAAATGGGTTTCTATGTTCTCAGTAGTTTTAATAAATTCAGTAATTGGCACACTATAAAGTCATATAACAGTGTAATTTTTACTGCGGGGAATGCCCATCCAAAGGAGGAGTCCCTGTGGCAGAGGGCTCCCGGATCACCGCTGCGATAAGCAGCAGCGCTGTCTGCTGGGTTACTTATCCGTGGCACCAGGATCGTCTGTTGTTCAGATGTGTGAGCTCCGGCCTCCGTTTCCGTTCACGGTTGCCGTGTATCATCGCAAGAGTGATGATAACGCCTCTTCAAGGTGGCATTATAGTGACAGTTTAACATGGCAAACTTCTGCTTGGCAAACAGACAGCGACTGTTAGCCAATATTGGCTGAGACTTGCTGATGATACTGCGTAGCGTATCCTTAAGGAGGATAGTTCTTTGGACTTGATCCCGCTCCGTTTTCTGTCATGTGTGTCTCAGTCCGAGGAGAAAAAAGAGCAAATAAATGTATCCACCCTTCTTTTTATAGGTGCATTCACCCACCTTTTTACAGGGAGGAATGGTTTCCTGACAGTAGCTCGCTATTTTCTTACCTTCTAGGAAATCGTCTGCAATTTGCAGATCTAGAAAGCATGCTGCTTTGGTGCTAAACAAGGGGTTTAGCATGACACTTAACCATTTTCATCATAGGAAGTTACTTGCTATTCGTGAGAGACTCAGAAAGCATGTCCCAGCAAACCCTACAAGGCAGGATGGAAGCCTCCCTTTTGCATGTTATTTTGGCTAACTGATTTTGGGTCATCTCTGGCCTGCGCTCAGTAACTCAGCTCTGAAACGCTGCAGCTGCAGACCTCAAACGTTCAGGTTCCTCTGTCCAAACACGCTGTTATATCTTCCTTTGCCACTAGAGTACAAAATCAAATGATCCACATGTACACTTATTAATCTGTACTATTAACTTCTACTAAATAATGCATTTATTATTATTTCAGATAGCTACTTTGTTACCAATGTAACTTCCTTATTATGCTCTCAGTCAGCCTTTGTCAGTAAAATAACTTTGCACATGTTTACAAGCACACTTAAAATATATTGCTTTTATGTATAGTGTAAGTGAAAATTTTAACAGGAATTCCATTTTAGTATCTATTGTAATGTTTTGATGATCCCTTCTGATATTTTCTGTGTACTACGAATCTCATTCCACAAGTGCCACTGCCTTGCTGTAAGGTTGTTCTTATTTTATAACCACATTTTGTGAGCTTGATGACATAGCTGGAAGCGTATGGGCCCCATTGTAGACAGCAGCCTCTATGACGGCACCTGCAACTTACATCCTCGAAAAAACAAAGAGGTACAGATTTGCAGACATAGTTTGCTAGTTACATTGAAATTTCTTGATCTAAGCTTTTGGACTCCCTTTTGGCGTCTGGAGTACTTGGTGTGTGCATTTTCATGTGCTTTTGTCACATGCCTCTGGGCATGTGCATAGGTTACTACGTGGGTGGAAGCAGAGTTGCATCTTGCTCAGTTCAGAAAAACATTGCTTCAGAGAAACTTTGTCTTGGTTTGTTTTGGAAGGAGCCCTCTCGGATCTTGGCTTGAGGCGAAGCTGTTAGGGTGAGGGTCATGACGAGCTGTACGATAGGCGTCGAGACTGCAAGAAAATCTGTGTCATGAGCCAGAAAAAGTGCCGGCCTGAAGCCGAGTAGATTTATTTTATCCTCACTGCAGTTCAAGTCAGATTGCCTTCTCTACAGCTTCAATGGGAATTTGCCACCCCTTCTTATGTGTTAGCCCCTGCCTTCTCTGGAAGATGCATCTTGCCACATGCCCCTGCCAGCAGGAATGAGCAGGGACTAGTCTCTTTTCCAGAAATACATTGTAAATTGTTGGGCCAAAATAGATGTATAAGTAAAGCTTAGAGGTAATCTCTTCTTAAGCATTGACCCTGGGCCTTAGATTTATAAGCTTATTCCTGCTGTCCCACCAAAAACTAAAATACACAGTCCAACATGCAGTATTTACATAATAGTTTGGTGTAGCTTTATAAATGTATGCACTCGTATTTTCTCTTTGCTGTAAACAAGAAAAGAAAAAAAAGTCCTTCTGAGGACTTGATTCAGCCTGGCTGTTCAAGTGCAGCGCAATTTGATCCCTGTATCTCAGAAGGTGGATTCATCGCCCGGGGAGAGGCACATCACTTTCTTGGGAATGCCATGAAGAAAGCAGCTGTAAACTGTCTGCGGGGCTGCCCAGTGAGCAGCTGCCTCCTGGGTGTCCTGGCCATGGCCCTGCCACAGCCCAGCAGCTCTCCCTCTTCTGCCTCCTCTTCCTCCACTGAGGAAGCTGGGGTGCCTCGCACCTCTGCAGTACCCCACTGGGGCAGGATGGCAGCTGCTGGGGACCAGCACCTCCATTTCTGTCCTTCGAGGACCTGCAGATGAGCAGAATCCTCTAAAGCTAGGAGGAAATAAACAGCTGCAAAGTGAGTTTTGAAATAAAAAATGTAAAATATGTAGTATATAAAAAAGAAAGTTATTAAAAACTTTAGATAAGATCAAAACATTCCAGACGTTATGGTCTGTGTTCCTGCAGAGCTGTGTAAAAAATGCTGGAGCCTTACGAAGGGGAGCAGCAGAGCAGTTCATATATGTCAAATACTCTGGACCTTGTAGTCCATTAATGTAACAAATTAAAAATAACAGATGATGGTCTTACCCTGATACTGTAGCACCGTCGCATTTTCAAAGGCAGAAAATGTTTCTGATTTTTGACAACAAACTCATCAGGCTTTTACAGGATATCTTCAGAGGTTTCTTTAGTGCTTTGCTAATGTGACTTTCAGTATAAAATATGCACTAGGATTTACACCCCAGCCATACACATTATAATTGGAAAAGAGTGTTTCATGGCTGAGGTTCAGCTGTAAAATCCACAGGATTCAGAATCAGACTTTCATTTTGAAGTGGGGCCATGCAATATCCAAATTAAATATGAAAATACTAGCTAGCATATGAATATAATGAGTGAAACATGATCTGCAGCAAACATGAGATATTTCTTTTTAAATTATAAACGATCAAAATCACACCTATAGTTATTATTTTCCCAGTCTCCACATAAGGTCAAAAGTGCCTTCAGGTACACTGATGCAAATCTGGAATACTTTCAGCAAAGTTACTGAAACACAGCAGACTAATTTTGTTGATGAAGAAAAAGAAATGAAAAATATATGGCTTTTTAAACACCTTCTTTCCATACTGTGAATTATTTTGAGGTTTATTCAATCCTGACTATATTTCATCTTGGCTGCAGAGAGTTTTTGAAAATAGTCTATTTTAAACCTATTGTTGCAGTATATGATCAAACATTTTAAAGGCCGAGGCTGGGACTTGCCAGTTGCAAAAAGCACCTCTCTTTATTGCCCAAGTATGAAAGTCAGATGTCCTCAAATACCATCTGAAAAGATAACCATATTTTTTTTCAGCTGTGCTGTAGCCTCCATATCTTACTGTCAAGAAGCTTCTTTTGGGTCTGAGACAGGTCACGTTGGAAGTCAGTGGCTAATCAGCTCCCACTGCACATTGTCTGCTTTCAGCTTGAATTATCTTAGGCAGACATCCTGGCTAGCTGCAACACAAACCTCTGATGGCTTAAGCCTGAGAAGACCTGAGTTTGGCAGCCACTAAGTTAGAGATGAGGAGAGGAAAAGAAATCCTATCTCTTCTGGTGCTTTTCCCATCTTGGTTTCCCCACTAGAAATCAATAGGATGGTCGATAGTTGGTTTTGAGTTGTTCGCTACATGCTGGAGTTTTCTGATGTAAACCTTGGGTGTCTGGGTTTCAGACGCTCTAATGTGTCAGAGGAGGTTTGATAGCGGCCACAGTCATCCCAAGTTACACTTTATTTCCAGTGACAGCCTTTGTAACATAAGAAGGGAATGAATTCAACAGTTATAAGTACAGATCAATCTTATATGTTTGCTACTTTGGGGAAGGCGACAGGTTAAAATTTTTACAGAAATTGGTTATGGTCTTTTTTGAACTGATGCTGAAAAAATGCTTTGTGAGATAGGACTGCATTTCAGTAATGTTTTTTCCCCACAGATATTTCTGGATTCATTCATAACTCCATGAGTATTGGGTTTTTTGCTCACCTCTATGTAGAAATTATTCAGCATGAAGGTATCATGGACTGGCTGAAAAAAGTTTTTGTTGATTAAAAATCACCTATTCAGGATTCTTTTGTTACCACTTTCAAAACTGGAACAGCTAAAATAGTAAAAATATTGCATACATAGTAATTTACAACATATATTGTCTCTGTTCACGTGAAGAACCTGTATCATAAGGGAAGCTTGAGTTTTTAGAAATGCGCAGGTCTTTTCTGCATTTAGTGAGACAGTCTTACCAGCATTGGCACAACAGTCTTCTCTTGTGCATCTGTGTAATACAGATTTGTCTTTTGCGACAGCGGTTTTGTCTCTCTGCCTTGCCTACTCCCACCTTTGTTCACATCTCCTCTGCAAGAATACATTTCATCTCTTGCTTCTTGAGGTAACTTGGTTATTTATTCCTAAAGCATTAGGGTTAGGGTGCTTTTTCTTCAGTGGCACACTCTAAAAAGTTTTAAAAAGAGGATTACTATTTGTATGGATGACACGGCTACCCAGAATTATAGTAGGTTTTGCTAACTGAATATTGGAAGGGAGACCAAAGACGATCAAGGGAGTGCAGATGCCTCCACATCTTGGTGAGGAATCCATGGAGGTTGCTGCTGTCTTTCTTCTCCTGCTGGTAAATTCAGAGAAGGGATATATGGCTGTGCACTGTGTAGCAGTTCCTCTGCAACAATAAGACATTATTATAACTCCTCTTTATTTACTTCACCTTCTACTTACTCTTTATTCACTCCTATGGTCTAAAGAATAGCTGTCTGCAGGGCTGGACACAAGTAGTCATTGGGTCTGTCCTTGGTCTCCACACATACCTCATCAGTTGGCTTCAATGGGAGTTGACTTCAACAGAGAGCAGCTGAAAACTGAACCTGGACCATACATGTTTGAAAAGCGTAATGCAGGCCTCCCAGCCTTTCTCCCAACGTAACTGTTGGTAGCCTTGGCAGGGACTTCAATGAGGGCCCCAATCCCTTAAAGCATTATTTAATTGAGTTCCACAGATTTCAGGAGAAATGTTAAAGTTGTCCTGGCTTACACAAATATTAACTGCAAATGTGATTTTTAGATCTAAGAAAATCAAAACACTTAAAACAGGCCTAGAAAAGTCTTTGAAAATTGTGACGATACATCTTTCATACTACCAAAATGACACTGTTATTTAAAGCCCTGAAACTGCTCTTTGAATCCCATTTCAATATTTAACCAATAACATTTAAAGATGTGCGCATGAAGCAAGTATCTTACCCCAGTACACTTTTAGATATCAATCATGCTGTATTAATTGAAAGGATTTGGTCTAATCTCATAAAGAAACAGGCAAACTCTTGGCTTTTCTCTAAAGTAAAAATATATCACTCATGTCATCCATTACTGTGCTATAATTATGGTAAGTGAAGCAGAACAGAATCGATGGAGCAATTTATCAATGCATTCCCAACTATTCTAGCACGGCTGACGTCATGTGGCTGCAGATACTGTCCTTCAATATAAAAGATATCCAGCAGTGTCAAGACTTTATTCTGATCTACTCCAGCATAATATTTTCATATTTAACATTGTCGTTTCAATTATGGTTTAATTAATTTATTTCATTCACTATGAAATTACACTTAATTAGTTGGCTTTTAATTTTTTTTTCCCAAATTAAAATTTCAAAAGGCAAAAAAAGAGGGAGAATAAAAATCCCAGACATTATTTAATTCAGACTTCAAGGTCAAAAAACCCTTATAGTTTAAACTTTATGCTAATAGAGCATAAACTTGATCTTTTCTGTTCCACTGTAAATTATTTCAAGATAAGAAGCAGAATATAATGTGTGTAGTAAGCATTTCCAATAGACGTTTGTCTTCAGATATTAAATACTTCCCCAAAATGTCATTTTAATACTTGGATACTGTTTAGTACCTTCAAATATTTGCCTTTTTACACACTTGCTTTTCCAAGTGTTGAATTTTATCCATATATTATCTTTTAAGTTTTATTCAAATAGGTCTGACAGAATTAGAGCCCGTGTAGACTAAACTTCAGTAAAGCAGTCCTGGAGATAGCACTGTTTGTTCTGTAAAACGCTCACCCCGCATTCCTCCTGAAGTTATTAAATGTGTTTACACTACATTAAATATGAAAAATGAACTTCTTCAGTGCAGGGATTGTTTAAAACACTAGCAGAAATACCGTCGGAGCACCTTGCTGCACCCCTCACCGCGGCACAGGACTGAGGCGCTTCCCCCGTGTGCCCGTCCTGCCCACGCTCCCAGCCTCCGTCTGTGGAACGGTTTTCCTACTTCAGGGCCAACGCAGTTTCTAACAACCGTGCCTTTCTTCAACTGGCACAAAGTCCTCCTTGGGATTTTGGCACTGTCGAAGTGAAAAGCGCTTGGTCCAAAAACACACTGATCTTGTGGGGTGGGGAGGAGAAGGGAAGCGTTTGTTTACAACTTGCACCAGCGTTGGGCTCTCTTAATAAACCAGGCTTCGTTAAGATGTCTGGCTGCTGGAAGGGATTTTTCTCCTCAAACTTTTTTTTTTTCTTCCTGGGAGAGGAGCACATGGAAAAGTTCATCAGGAAATTAAAGCTGTGAAAGTAGTTTTTCTCACACAACAGCTGCTGGTTTACGTGGTGTTGTGTACAGTCTCCCTGAAATCCCTGTCATCCCCTGACGCGGTGTTTCTTTCGCTCCCCGGTGGGGTTTCCAGGGCTCTGTTAAACAGCGGTGACAGGGAACACGTCCTCTGTGTCATACCGTCCATGGTCTCCCCCTCTCACTGCCAGCCCCAGGGGAGCGTGGCCCCCAGCAGGGCCTTGTGGCAACCTTGGCTCTGGGGACCTCCGCCGGGCTTCACCAGCCCCGTGCCCGGGAAAGGGTTAAGGTGCGTGGCAACCACACGGCCTCGATGAAAAGCACCATGTCCCCTGCTCTTTAAAGATGTACTTGTAAACCATCGTGCTGAGTGGATTTATGAAGGGTGAGTTTACCTGATATTACACGGTATTGTTTAATTTGGACTATATTTAACCAGCGCTGTGTTGAAACAGTGTCGGCGAGCTCTGAGAGCTTGCCAGGCACATTCTCAAAATGGTTGCCAAGCTGTAAGATGGCTGCCAAGGTCTGACTGCACTGAACAGGTCCAAAATGGTGACCAACTTCTCAGAATTTTCCTGCCGATTTTTTTTCACCCCAAAATAAGGAAGATGCCGGACTTGGCACCAGCCTCTTGGCACTACGATTTATAGTGTCATCCAGAGATTCAAGTAGTTACTGTGTTCTTGTTTCACTGCACTTGGCAGAATGCTGCGTAGGGGAGGACGTGAGGTGAAATAGCCGGTGTAAAATAACATTAGCGTTTTCCTTCCTTGGCTAAAAAGTACCAAACATGTTGGGGGGGAAAAAAAAAAGAAATGGAAGGTAGGATATTTGAAAAGAAATCGGCAGAGAGCAGCTTCGACCAAAGCTTCAGACATTCCTTTCGGGCTGTGTGTCTAAAGTGGTGCAAACTTTATCTCCAACAGGTTTAAGATTTTTTTTTTTTTTTTTTGCAT
>VXAL01000373.1:195876-247749 GCA_013399475.1 Chauna torquata | reverse complement strand
TTTTTTTTTTTTTTTTTTGCATTTGTTTACTGGAGTTTATAGCAGTTTCTTTCTGGCAGTTGTGCTACTTAGCAGATTGAAATAAAATCATAAGGGTGAATTAAAACACACTGCTGTTAGTGCTGATTAGAATTTTAGCTTAGTGTAAATACCGGATGCAGTGTCCAACTTTTCAGGGACTTGGCATAGACTCAACAGGGATCTCCGGGCTGCACAGGAGACAGTGTGTGCTTGCAAGCTTTTTAAATACTCGGATAGGTGAAACTTACTGCTTCTGCTGGCTAATTTGGTGTCTGTATAATGCATTACGTAGTCAAAAGGAAAAAAAGTAAAGGATAAGAATATAAGGCAAATATTTTGATCTAAAAACTTTAAATGTATGGTTTTTTATTTGTGTTCTTATCATCCTGTGCTAAATGCCTGCCCACAAATATAAGCTGTAAATATATTCCTAGCTAATTTTTGGATTGCACTTGTAAATAAACAAATTGCCTAAGGACATGTAATTTTGAAAATATTAAATGGTTCTTTATGCAGCTGGAAAATATTTGTTGTTAAAAAAACAGAATAGTGGAGTCTTTCTATGCAAGTACTTGCATTCAGGTGGATTGTATTAGTAAATACCGCATTCTCATAGTCTCACTCTCAGCCCACAACTTGTCAATTTTCATCTGTTAGCAGTTTTCAGTGTCTCGAGTTACCTCTGCGTATTTTCACCCTGTAACGAAACAACGGAAAAGCAAGCATTATCACCCAGGGGTGATGCAGCAGCTTCCCTCAGCCAGTCATTTGGAAGGTATTAAGCCAGCCACATGATCGACACCTATGTCCAAATGCTTCATCTCCACTACTACATATCCTGTACTATTGCTGGGTCGATAGGCCACGTTATTTCTTCTGCAGGAATGGCAAGAAATCTCAACTGTACTTTGCCCTTATCCATTTGCTTGAGGGAATTCACAAGGATGCAGATGTTTTTCTCAGTGATGTTTGCTGTTTATACCCACATTTCTCCCAGATCCTATGCCTTTCTGTCTTTGTAGAGGTTATAAACGTCCTGCTCGTTCAGATGCACCCTCTTTCACTGGCAACCTATATATCCATAGTACTTCTGTGGAACAAGGTATTATTTTTAATGATGAAATTTGAACTCTTGGTTCTTTGGTGAAAAGATGAGATTAAAAACTATTGGATACGCTTCCAGGCACATGGAGTTTAACTGAGCCAGATGCATATGTTGGGTGGTATAGAAGATTCTCTGAAATTTGTTTTCAGGATGTTTTAATGTTATGCATCACAAAAATTTAAAGCAGTTCAAATTCAAGAAAAGTGTAAAAGAAAAAAAAATCAATAAAAGTCTTGCTTATCAATGTGATAAAAAAAAATAACTGTGGAACCTATAAGTGGACACTGATGTCCTTAATGAATAAAGAAAGATTAGAGCAAGATACTGGTGCCATATTCTCAGTTTCACTTCTCTTTCCTTCCTTCTGCCACTTTAATCAAAAACTATGAATTTAAAGGACTGTTTCATCTACTTTAAACTAAAAAAAAAAAAAAGGAAATTCTAAACCTAACTACAGTGTGTGTACTAGCATAAAAATTGTGCACCACCACTTTTTTGACTGAGTTTAGGAGTTTATTCTTGCCTTTGTGTTAGAGCTCAAGGTAGACAAACCCTCATCATCTGCTGTAAAACTAATTTTAAATTACTAAAGTTGAATTTTTTTTATCCATATAAATATTCAAACATGCCTAGTTTATGAAAACCGAACATAACCTCTGAATATGAAAAATTTGGGAACCATAAGGACACTTCTGTGTTGTAGCTTGTACTAAATTATTGTTGGGCCATTTTATCCCCTCATAGTAGTGTGATTCCTTGATGTAAAAATTTTCTTTTGATTTACGCACCAGTAAGTAGGAGGAGAATTAGGTCTGTGGTACTTTGCTTTAAGTAGCCATTATTAGTTATAGATTCTCATGTTATTATACTCTTGTATAATGGAAGTAACTCTGTTGAAAGTAATGAAAACATGGAGTGAATATTGTGAAACTGGTAGGAGTGAGAAGAGGATCGGGTCTTTAGTTTACAACTTTTCAGACCTGTGAGTTTATCCTCCATGAAGAGAAATGAAATCCTTCAGAAGCTTTTGGCACTTCTGCTTGTTTGTATATTCTTCATGTACACATCATGTGCATCTGTGTGTGTGTGTGTACATATATATGATATGTGTAAAAGTACTTTTTATATAGTAACTTTCTGCATAGGGCAACCCAAACAGCTGTTATTCCTTTTTATAGCTTCTTTAATCTATGTGCCAACAAGTCAGTTTACAAAATCTGTTTTGTTGATGACTGCTGCGATAATAATTGTGGTGTTTTGTGGCTTGGCAAAAGCCTGGGGTCTCCTCCGAGGACTCTTGCCAAAGCCTTTGAAGGGGTTGAGGTGGATTCACTGCCAAAATGAGTCACCACTCTCTATTTTATTTAGTGTCCTTCTGCCAAGGCCTTAGACACTTTCTGTTTTCATTCTTTTGTAGGCTTTCCTTCCCACATTGTGGTTTCCTTCACAGCCAGAGTAATGTGTTTGCCAGCATAGGTGAGAGAGTGTGGCTGACTCTCCAAATGCCACTGCTAGACTATGCTTAAGGGTTAGTGGTTTAGCTATTGTGCTTTCTCAAAATGAATGTGCAAGATTTAATTATATGTCTATGAATTATAAATAAAAAAGACTGCTGCATCTGATACAGCACAGTGCAATAACCTAGAGTAAGGTCAAGGGATTTCAGAGGTCTGTCAGTCTTTACTTCTCCAATGCTCTGTATTACTGCATCCTTTGAATTATTTCACTTGTGATTGTGCTGGTCAAATCAGAGATCAGTTGCTCCTTTAGAGTAAATCATTTTTTTTTCTGGTCTGAGGCTGGCCTTTCTATTAACTTACTTCTCCATCCAGAAGCAGATAATCATTCTGTTCACAGCAGAATAACAGATGCATGGTAGTTATCATAACACTTTACATGTCCCACCCAGATGTCTAAAAAAATTTGAGAAACCAAGATGAATGGATGTGACATTCTGACATCCTTCATACAGATGTGAAAACTGAGGCACAGAGAAGTGAAGTGATTCAGTCAAAGTTGCATAGGAAGTCTGCGTGAGGCCTGGAAACAGAACCCACATCATCTGACTCATTGGCCTTTGCTTTAACCACAAAAACTTCCTTTTTCCCGCTATACTTAAAGTGATATGTTTTGGCCTTATTCTAGATAAAATGCTAGATGTAGAGATGGCCTAGATATCCTTACAGTAAAATGTGTAATTCCTACTCGGGTGATGTTGGATGATATGAGTCATGACTTATTACAGTATCTGTGGCTTTCTTAATGCTGTGAGGTTTTGGTATGAATGAGGAAAGCAATATGGGGATTTCGGTTAACTGTTAAACAAAATTAGAATGGAAAAAAACACATGGTACTCCGAAGAGTAACGGCAGTATTAACTTTTCAAACAGATTTTCTGTTCCTCATCAATAAAATGCTATGCTATGAGGTAGACAGCTGGATAGTTCAGTACTGACGTATGAACCTCAGTTTTAAAGGGCCTAAAGGAATTAGTCACTGTGTTCCCAAAAATTATGCCCTTAAGTGACTATATGTACACAGAGAGGCATATATAGGTGATCCTGCAGGATCCTGAGTGGCACACCTGTCTCTCCAGTAAGGATCTACGTGAGAGCTTACTGTTGCTCCTCGGTATTTGCTATCAAGCAAATTTTATCAAACCGTGTGGTGCTTTGTGTAGTTATGGCTCAGAGCCAAATCAGGAGAAGTGTTTTCATCTGTCCTTTAACATATCTTTTTGCTATATGTTCCACTCTTGATTGCCTTCTGCCCTTCCTGGGAGATCAGCACAAAGGCTGTGGAGCCCTCAGTCCTGTTCAAGTCTGTAAATGTCGTGGCCTGGCAGTCTGGTTTGGAGTGAGCTTTACACAGAAAACAATTTAGTCCCAGAGATTTTCTGTGTCCTTATCAATGCAAAGATCTCATATCCCCTCCACAAAAGGAGACATTGTCGCCTTCATTCTTACATCTCTCCAGCTTCACTGTTTGTTTTTATTTCATACTGTTCCCCCCACCCCTTGTCTTCTTGTGCATCCCTCCTTTATTTGCTTCATATATCAATTTGCCAGCTGCCTGTTTTTATTTTGTTTTGACTCTCCATATTTGTGCTCTACATTTCAAACCCTTCTTTCTTCCCTCTTCTCGTCTTTAATGGTTTGTTCTCCAAGCACAGGACAGCAAATCATTGTGTCTTGCTCTACCTAAAGTGTCTTCAAAGAGAGAAACTGGCAAAAATGATGAGTCCTAGCAAAGTTCACTTAGCAGGAGTCCACACAGACAAAATTCTTCTGCCTGGAAGCACATTATTCACCCAAGCCATTTGTCATTGCCAATTAGTAGTGAATGTTCGGGTTGGGTCATTCGCTAACTGCAATTAGAGAGCAAGGGATAAGGTTGTACATCCTTTGGAGACAGAGTCCAGGTCCCTCCTAGGGAAACCTTGCTACACCTGTCCAAAGTTTATTTAGGACTGGTTTTCAATTTTCAGATTTCAAACGCAGATTTTAATTGGAAAGAAGAGACCGGTCTCTGTTCTACAGTACGAATTAAACTAGTAGTAAACCAATTAGGCCATTCTCTTTTCTGTGTTACACGACATCAGAAGATAGCTACAGGCCTTTAAATAGTTGCCTATTATTAAGGTCCTGTGCAAATAATGATGCAACTATCACAGAACTAAATGAATAAAGGAAGGAAAAAAAAGAGAGTATCTGTGACTTAGGGAGAGTTCCAGAGACAGATTTTATCCCTCTCCTTGGGCACAGTATCAGGAACAAGTTTGCTGCCATTCCCTGTATCAGACACCTTCTTACTTTTAACGAAGCTTTCTAGTAATTTTAATTTTCTTTTAAGAGCTGTGCCCTTTCTTCTTTAGAAAATACGTAAATATTCAACTCTATGTGGTGTCTGGCTGACTGTGACTGAAAGCAATTCTAAGTAAAAATTAAGAGGTGATTTGTAAAATTCATCAGCTTGCACAAGTAGTCTGTGTGCTGCTGGTTATAGAATTTGCTTCACCAGTGACAGCATTAACAATGCAGGCTTTATTTACAAGAGGTTTATAGTGTTACCACAACTGATAGAAATCTCTGTAGTTCTACTGCTTTTAATGGAATTATTCCAGATCTAGCTGAGGATCTGATCTGTAACACAAAACTCCACATTTTAAATTACCACTACAGTTTAGGAGAGTTTAAGTAAATTCTGGGATGGAGCACATAGTTATAACTGGGAGAACCTATTGTAACAAAGAGGCAAAGCCACTTTGCCATAGGATTAAATTAGGATTTTTCACTCACTGATCTGTTAGAAGCAGCTAGACTGAATTAGCCTGACAAGGGAAGACTTAGAGACATCCTACACATTTAGTCCCTTCCCCTCAGCCCCCCTGTTGTTTTTATAGCGTTTGCAGGGTACTGTAGTTCTAATTCAAAAGTAGAGAAGTTAGAAGACAGGAAAAATTTAAGAGCATGTGGTATATTCTCCATTCTGTAAATACACTAGTTAAAGAAATGATTTCTTTACCTACGGATAAGTAGCAATACGAGTAGAACAGGAAGACGACTTTCAGTTCAGTAAAAACTTATAAAACACAGCAACAGAACCTGCAGTATATCATATTAGAGAATACAGTGCTTACCTCGCGGAAGTAGATTGAAGGTATTCATGACCACTTGTGAATTCCCTCATGTGTAGTAATCTCTGATTATTTGCACCTGAAATTCTTCACCAGCGTAATGTTCTGTAGCTGATGCTTATATAAAGTTCAGTTTTTATTAATTCAATCTTACAAGCACAGTACTTGGTTCACATTCATGATTACAATTATTTATTTAAGTAGAAAGAGATATCTAAAAAACATTTTGTGGATTATGCAGAATCTCAGAGGGCTCTTTTATATACAATATTTAATGAGCAATCTACTTTGGAAAATAACTAGATTTATTGTGGGTAGCTATCCTTTACCCAAGTGATGTGGTATAAATAAAGTGGAAGCCACTTTTGAAACTATTATAATAATTGGAGCACTGAAAGAAATAAAAAAGAAAAGATTTTTTTTTTTGGTTTGGCGAGCCATAAAGTGTACAATGCTGTAGCAGAATGAATGAGTGGCTGTTCAGAAGGGAAACTTTCTGTGCAGCAGAAGGCTAACTGCTGAAATAATGGAGCCATTCACAAACATATTTTTCTATGTAACAAAAAATAGTTGGACAATGAAGTCTCCTCAAGTACATAATAGATAAAGAAATTAACCGCAAAAAAAGGAAATAAAATTCCATCTTCAAGATCATGGTTGGATCAATTAGAAAATGTTTGTAAAAGCTGATCTGGAAGTCAGTGTGCACGCTAAAGCCTGGTGATGCTCACAGGGTATGTTGTTTTCTGCACTCTTGAAAGAGGCTGATCCCCAAGGACCGATGCACCTCCAGTCTGCGTGGCACCTGTCGGCTCCATGTCTGTCCCTTCCCTTCACATCCAGAGGTCTTTGGCACGGTGGAGTACCCGCACGTGGCTGGGGGAGACGGCCACCTGCCCTGGGGGCTGCCAGTGAGCGCAGGGAGGGAGCTTTGGCTGGAGCACCAAAACAAGGAGCCTGGCTGGCAGCACCACAGTTTGCCAGTGGTACGGCCTGATCCAAAATGAGTGAGCATCACTTAGAGGGAGTCTGTGAAAAAGGAGAGGCTTAATCAGGCTGTGAGTTTTGACCCCTTCAGTCCTGAGTACATAAACATTCAGCCACCTATTACTCTTTCTACTGTTCTTTAAATTCAGCGTTAGTTTTAGGCATTCTTTAGATGTGCTCCGTTTTCTATGTCTAAAACAGGGGGCCAGTAAACTACGTTCCTTATCATGTTGTATTATTGACAATGCAGTTAGAGCTGAGGTAGCATTTTAAGTCTAAATCATATTTTTCTGTGGTTCATATATTTATTAAAGTTATATTTGGGACTTAGATGCATATAATGTATTCCTTCCTTCAAGGGTTGGAAATGAAACAAAGTGAATAGCGGAATTACTTTATACTTTTTCCTATTTATGACTAGTTGAAGCCAGAGCTCTAAAGATTTACACTTGGCAGTAGGGTAAGATGCTGTGCTTGTCCTGCTCTCCTGGTAGGCCTAGTAAATCGTAAGCGCTTTGAGGCAAGGGCCCTCTTTGTTCTTTGCTTATACAGAGCTTAGCAAAATGGGGATCTCAAGGGTGGCAATCGCAGGGTGCAGGACTGATAATTAGTGATACTTGGACTTGGCAGTAAGGCCCCAGTACAAGGTTAAAGGATAAGAACCCTCTCCTAGATCATGTGAGGGAGGGGCAGTCCGTAGATATGGGAAGAGTTTCTGCTTGGATTATGAGACCTATGTAACGTTGATAAACCTGCAAAGTCAGATATTTGGTGCATTCACCCCTCCAGTGTCCTTGTTTCTTGAGCTCAACAGCACACAGGAAATCGTACTGGAGTACATACTGGGTATTGCTTTTGAATAAGGAGTGGAGAAAAATCAGATAAGGATTTTGCCTACTGGTGGAGATTAAGACAGTCATAATTTATTGCAAGCTTGCCTGTCATGACTAATGGATTCAGCCCCTATTAACTGCGCTGTGACACTTAAACTGACCATTTTTCTACAGCTTCTTCCCTCAATTTTGACCAAAATGCCTACCTACAAAGAAAAGACATTCTTCTTCTCTCTAAGGTAGATTTTTGGTGTGTACAAAATGAGGGGGAACTTTGGTGACAAAGTCCACTGCAACACATATACCTGTCCAAGCCATTGTCCCATGAATGCTGTCTTTTCAGAAGCTCTACGCAGGGCCAAGTGCAAGGGAGAGAAGCATGGCTTCTTCTCTGGCCTCTTCTGATAGTTGTGAGGGATAGTAACAGAAACAGCTGTCACCAAAGTCTCCGCTCTCCCACAGCGTGTGGGCCCTGTATGACATTTTGAATCTCACCTTAAAAATGGATGCTCTTTCTGGATGCTGTAGTTGGGGTGGCACTGCACCATTGCTTCTGCCCAGAGGTTGCACTTCAGGGCATATATATTAAAACATGACTGTGTAAACTTCTCTAATTTCTCTGGCTGTCTTCCCTCTGTCACCTTTCCCACTCTCCTGATATTCCTGTTTTATTTATCCTGCCACAATAAAATCAGTATCTAACGGAGAATAGACAAACAAGAGACATGCAATAGTGTGCTGGCTGACTTAGGACTGAAGATGCCTTGGTTAGGCAATAGGATAAGCACTCCCACCTTCCTCCCTGGGGTGAGCGTGGTGCATCCGTAATGCCATAGTGATGCCAGCACGAAGCGACATGGAGAGAAGTCCAGCTGCTTCCAGCTGATGCACAGTGCAGAGCCAGGCAGAGAAATGAGCCCACGTCTAGTAAACCTGTAGTGACGGGATGTGTAGAGGTGCATTGCTTTTGGAGTTACGAGATGTTTGGGGGAAGGATCTGTGTTTTTACAGAGAGTCGATGGATTGATTTTTATCGCAGAGATTATTTTCTAAACTTCTATAGGATGAGAAAACTGTTTTAGGAAGACAGGCCAAATTCTTCTAGGCCATTGAGTGTTGTTGGGCACTGCAGTGCAATGAGGAATTGGGTTTTATCATTGACTTTAGACACTTACTTTCAGACTTAAATTTGCTAAATGGAGAAATTCCTCTTTTGGCACAAGCATGAAATAGCTGATTTCTGAGCTGGTTCAAAAAATTATTTACTTTTGATAGGAAGTTGAAGGGGACAGAAAAACAGACTATTTTAAAGTCTTGCATATACTTTTCTAACCAGATCACGGGCTACATAGTAATTTGAGAAGGCAAACATAGTTCACAATTGAGGAGTAAGTAAAAAAACCTGAGTTTGAAATTCATAGGAGGAGAGAGACTTCCTGCTTTGTTCTTATGGTTTGGCATCAAACCAGTCATATGCAAATTTTAAATTGTGCTGCTAAATAGTTAAATAAGCAGATCTAAAGGGTGTAAGGTTCCCAGATCCTTTGTAATATCCACACACAGCTCATTTTATATCTTCTACCAGTACATTTCGAATCACTTTTCTGATTTTATTGAAGAAAATGTCTGGAATTTTGATAGGAAGGACTTGAAAAAGATAGTTGAATCTGGATAAAATATTCATAGATATAAGAAGTTCTAGTACCAGGAAAAGGCTGCTGGGTGCCTTATGACTGTTCTTCTAATTTCCTAATTTCTGTTTTCCCTGTTTTCTGTGCTGTGTGTTTAAATAAACTCTTCTTGTTCTGTCTTTCACACATCATTGCTTTTTGCTTCAAAGGCTCCTTTTAATAACTTATTCTTTGGTTTAATTTTCTTTTGAACATGAATTGGGCTTCACGAAACACTCTGTATACAGCTCACACCCACAAATGCTGAGAGCATGGCTGATTCAGTGTACATGTAATTGTGTATGGAGTTACTCTTTACTGTGTTGGCTGATAGAGTTAAGTTTTCAAAATAGTTTCCATCGTAGCTCTTTATTTTACCAATCCCATGTTTGGGGCTGCAACTTTTCCTCCCTAGTCTTTGTGAAAAACAGACCACACTCCGATTTTGCACAAAATCTTTTCCACCATATGTTTTTAGTAATTGTATACTGGGGAAAAATCACTTTTCCCTTGTCAGACATTTCTAGTAACACTTTTTTTGTAAGGGCCTTCGTCAGAAGTGGCTGAAATTTGAGACTATTCATAGAAATAGTCCTTAGAGAAGGTTAAGTTTGAGAAAGAAAATAGAAAATATGGTTAAACTGTGACTGAAAAATCACTTCTAAGCATGTTCCTAGGAGCCTTGCCTTATGCTAATAACAGCCTTTGTTTTTGTGGTACCGAGAAGGAGTCTGAGCGCGCACCCCGATGAAGCGGATGCTGTGTGCTGGCTGCTGGCGGGACAGCTTTCCAGGGGGTGTTGTTTATCGGCCAGCGTGGTAGAAACTTTGCTTTGCACAGCATTAGTTTGCTGCTGCTGCACCTGTGCCCTTTGGTGGGCAATGCCTGTGTCTGTTGTCTGCTGCATATAGATTAGTCATACAGCACTTTGTGTGGCTCTCCATTTCCCAATTTTTCATTTGCTTTTTGGCTTTAGGTTTTTGTACTTTGTGTGCAAGTAAACATATGTGTCGTGTGGTTATTCCTCATTTCTTGCACTGGACAAACCACCATTGGTGGCAACTTCATGGTGGGGAAGAGAGAGGAAGAATATCACATTAAAAAATACATGATCGGACACTCAGTGGGCAGAGGCAAATGGGGGCATACAGAGGAGGCGGGGGGAATCAAATGCCTGTATACCTGGTAGGATGAGGCTCTCAGATTACAGACGATCCGGTAAGAGTAGGAGCGATGCTCTTGGATGGCGAGGTCTGTGCAGCACATAAGGCCTTAGGGACAGGTTGCTGAGGCACCTGGGTGATAATGGGAATTGGTAGTAGTCCCAATATCGTTAATAATTTCTGTTTTCCAAAGGGTTTACAGGTTATGGGAATAAGTGATTAAGTAAAAGGTAATGCTGGTTCTTTTCAGTGTTCCCATGGTCTGTAACGGGACCAGCACAAGGCCCTATAAATAGCTTAGAACATTTTCATCTGTAACATTTGGTGTAAATTGTAACTTTCAGAAACTTATCTTTTATGTGGTGCAGTTTGCTTTTATGTTCCTACTGTCTAATCTTATCTTCCCATGTGCTGAAATATAAAAATTCATTGCAATTATCTTTCCTATAGTAAGATATCAAGGAGTTGGTACATTGTAAGGGGACTGGGTTGAAGTACAACCACCATACATTTTTTGGATCTAAAAATATCAGTGCTTCAAAGGTCGGCTAAACGATAAATCCTGTCCTAAGTGTATATATAATACATATGAATGCACACTATAAATTTGTTTTATAGATTTTCATTGAAGTGCTTCACAGTCCAATGATAATTTCAGAACGTTTTGAGTTTATCTGAGGTCGCTGATACAGTGAGCGAGGAGGCAGAGAGGCGTCAGGAAAGGCTGCAGGACAAGCCGCACGTAGGCGGAGGGGTTGCGTCCCTTTCGGCCAAGGGGAAAGCAGCGGCTTGCCAGCATTTGGCTGTTGAATATGGTGAAAACCCATCAGTTTTTTTCTATAAGAAGTCAGTCAGACAACAGCAGCCTTCTCCTGTGGCCAAAGTCACTCCTGTGGATTTCAATGGGAATAGGCCCTCGTGTCGCGCTATTGACTTCTCCTTTGTTTGTCTGAGAGAGCGTAGGGTGAGTGAGTCGGAGTGCAGCTGCTAGAAGTTGTGCTGCCACGGGGAAGCTGGAACGCTTTCCTGTGTGGACAGCGTGATCCATAGGCATCGCCCCAGGAGTTAACAGCGTTTCTAGCAGAGAGTGGGCAGAAATTCTTCCAGAAGGACTCCCAAACGCACGTCCCCTCACGCTCTTTTTCTTTCCATGGGAAAAGATGGGTTGGACCAAGGCATTGTAAATAATATAATTAAGTGGGGGCATTTTTAGATGCACTAATACTAAAATGGGTTTTCTCTAATATGCAAGGAGAGGAGTTTTTAACTTCTCTCCAGATGGTATAATTTATTTAAGTTCAGTGGTCTTGATATGTCTTTATTAGGAGTAAGAGCAACAGTCAAAAAAGAGGTAGCAGTCAAGGAAACTGAAGGACTCTCATCTCTTTCTCAAAATAATAAGTATTTTTAAGTAGACCCAATGTTTCTTGTACTGGACTAAATAAAGCATTCCAGAATAAAACAAACACGTCGTCCCATTTAGGCTTTCATTGCACAAGTCCTGTTGAAATTCATACTAAGAGGGCTTGAGAATTTCCCTCCCGTAGACAATCCCAGCGTTCGGCATTGTGTCCAGCCCGCTTCGCGCTCGGGGACAAACACAGCTGGGTGCTCAGGTTCGTGCTCGCAGGAGCTACGGGGAGAGCTGCTGATGGTGGGAGCTCATCGGATGGAAGCGTCTCACGTGCATTGTCTGCGTGACTGTGAGAAGCATGTCTGGTTTTAACTACACTTTCTGAAGTGTTACAGGCAATACAGTTGCTCATTTCACTGGAGATTGCTTACTTTTCTTCGGGATCACAAATATTTGAATACAATTATTCAGTCAGCTGGACATCTTTTTCCTCCCATTTCTGCTCAAACAGTAGTAGAATTTGGTGTTGATTTAAAAGACTGTCTGCCTTAAAGCAGATTGCAGAGTTTGCACACTGTGAATTGTAATTAAAGTGTAAGGGGTGCTTATTATGTCAACAACTGGCATGAGAACCCCCGAGCAGCAGGTGACCCCAAACATGTGACGTTTGTGACAGCTAGGATCCTTCTTTCACTGGTTTAGCAATCTGAAAGACCAAATTGAAAGAAGCCCAGAGGCTGTATATTTCATTAAGTCCCAAGGGAAGTGTGGGATACAGCTTCCTTCTGCTTTGCTGGGACGTAGCCAAAAACTTTCTAGAGGCTCTGTTTTTGACAGAGGCTTGCTGAAGGGGGGGAAAAAACCTTCCACCAATCACCCATAGGACCATAAATTTGACATTTCCCACAGTTTCTTTGAGGCACTGATGTTGCTGTGTCAGCAGTATGTCCCCAATCTTGTGTTGTATTGTTTGAAAAGGAACAGTCAAACTTTCAGGGGAGCTGAAATGTTTTTCTTCATTGTCCAACAGTTCCTCTGCTGCGAAACCACAAAGTATTATAAAACACACCTCTCAAAACGAGGACTGCTTTTATCCAAAGTAGGTACCGCGCGCATTCACAGAGCGTACATCGTTTTCTGAGGCAGCAGAACACAGACGGTAACATTTCATCCATGTTACAAAGCAGACATTAGAATATCGTTTATAGACACATCAGACCTGATAGCAGGATTGATAAGAAAAGGAGCGTTGTGAAAATACTGCGCTAAATTTACCCCCAGTGTAATTCCAGTTGGGTTATGTAAAGAGTAAGCTTGGCCCAAAGACTGAATTATGGGTTGTAATGCAGCCTGTAATTTATTTTAAAGTAATCGGAAGTTTAGTGTTGGACAAATTCTTCAGCCTCAGCCCCTGCACCATATCCCACCAGTCCTCTCTGAGTGACCCGTGGTGCAGCCAGCGAGCTCTGCTTTCTCCAAGCACGCGGCATCAGTGCTCCGCAGCGGCACCGCCACGGCACAGCAGAGCAGGCCAGCGCTTCTGGCTGCCGGCGTCCCCTTTTGCACTGCTCTGCCTGTGTTCAGTGGGGAGACTTCTCATCTTTGTTAATAACGTTCGACTCAATTCTTTCCAAAACGTTTTAAAAAGGAAAATAGCGAATAGCATGCTCATTCTGTTCCTGCATGTTTTCTTGTCCTCACACAGAGACATATCTGCCCATCTATCTGACGGTACTGCAGCATTTCCTTTCAGCTCTTTTATTTTCCTTCTGATTCTAGATACTTTGCTTCCTTTGATGGCACCTTAATCCCATGGCAGGAGAGGGTATTTTTTGTCCTTAAGTTGGTTTGCATTTATGTGTTTTCAGTTAGTCTCAGAAGGAGGGAGGGCTTAGGATTCTTGACTCCTGAACATGATCATTGTCAGTTCTGTCACTGATCTAGTAAGTAGCTCTGGTCAAGTTACTTAACCTGGGGAGTCATGCTCCCTCTAGATACTACAGTAGCTAATATTTTATGAAGAAAATAGATCAAGTTAGGTAAAGATAAAATAGGTTTAATAGTACTTATATTTCAAAGAGGTATTTTGAGAATTAATGTTGACGAAGTTCTTTGATCTTGGATGAAAGATGCTTTAGAAATGTAAAATATCTTTGTTATTTGTGATCTCTGGCTGTGCAATTTTTCTCAGAAATTAAATTTTCGAAAACACGCGGAATGTTTCAGTGTAGCTCTGATTGTTTATTTTTTTTTAGTAGAATTTCAGAAAAAGTGACTGGGTTGTTTGTGATTACACATAGTGCAATAAGTCAGTTTAGATGCAAGTAATCAGGAGTTGTTAATGCAACTTCCTATGGCATTCCTCATTTTGGCTCCAAAGTTGCTATTAAATAATAAAATAACCACATTGCTGAGTTTTTGAAAGTAGTTTCTGAGCCCTTTCTGCATACTTCCCTCATATAAAACTGTGCTGTTATCATTTGCACAGAATTGCCTCATTATTTCTAACCCTACACACAGAGCGCAGTTAGACTGCAGCTGAGACAGAGTTAGGTCCTAAGAATTACTTGAACAGAATCTCAGCTCTGGCCCACAGCACAGATTTAATGTCTTTGCATTTTCTTTCAGTACAATATGGTAAAGACCTGCAAACAACCTCTGCCCTGCCAGCAAACAAATGTATAAAAAAACTGTTAAAAATGGCAGAGGAAATAAGTCATAAGTCAATGAGGTGGTTACATTTGGTCTATTTTTAATTTTTGGACAACTGCTTTATTTCTTTTGAACAGTCAACTTCTAAGCGAACCCTTTTCCAAATGTAACATTGTACCTTTAACTTTTTGGAAGGTTTGTTTCTGAAAAAACATTAGTAATATTTTTATCCAGGAAATGTTAGCTTTTTTTGTCCAACTGAAGTTTTCAGCCTCTGTAACGTACTGCTTGCTAAAAGGCACACTCAACAATGCATTAAGTACAACAGAATATTCCTTTGCAGGATTCCCTTTGTTGCAGACATTATTTATGACATTTTAGTCAATATTTGCATGGCAGACTGTCCAAAATTATTTTGTTTTACGCACGTCACTGATAACTGGACCCATACTCTTTATCATTCTTTTACATTCATTAGTCACTCTGTAGTGTTTTTAACATTTTAAAACACTCATGCAATTCAAAGGAAAATAGATTTCAGCCAAAACGCCTTCAAAATTATCTTTTTTCCTTTGAGTTATTCAGCGATTTTTAACACTTCGTATGTTTGATGTTTTTTTCTTTAGTCTCAGCAAGGCAAAGTTTTTGCAGGCTTTGACTACGCTAAAGATAGGATTTTGATAGAAAAAATGTGAGGTAAACTGAACTTAATGTGAAAATGTTATCAGACGTGGTGTAAGGTGTAGCCAGCCAAAAAAACTGGCTATTTGCCTTCTGTGTAAAAGGTAATTTAAAAAAAAAAAAAAACGCACAAAACTAATTAGCAGATATTCTAATGCAAGAAAATGTTGCTGTTAGTAAAGTTTCTTCAATATGCCAGAAAGCAGATGGTGGCAATGGAATAGCGTTTTCTTTTGCCAGCTTTTCTATATGCTTTCTAAACCTGCAAGAGCTTTTGCTATTCAGTATTCAAATTTCTGACACTCTATGATCTTTTTCATCTTAAAACAGAAATAGAAACTGAAACTTAAAAATGTAATCAAGTCAAGCTGTCTGTTCATCGGATCATAACCATGGCTTTAAAAGTTTGATTAAAATTTTGTCTACATAGTGTAGTTACGGGTTTTGAGAGCTCTGGGCTTTTCTGTTTTTAATTTTCTTCCACAAAATTTAGTTTTTCAGCACTGGGACCAAGTGAAAATGGATTTTAGGTGGTATTTTCAGAGTCAACACTTCAATCTTAGTCTTTTTCAATGTGTGTGTGGAGGAGGGAATCTTACCTTATATCTATATGCCCTATTCTTTCATATATTTGTAATGATCCATTGTCCTTTGAGATATAGATACAGTTCTATTTCTCCATTATTTATGGAGAAAGCCTGCAGGATGTTACTTCTCTCTGAGTTTTAACTTTAGCTTTGGCTTGCGTGGCTTACAAATACAGGAGAAACACAGAAGAAGTAGGCTGCCTACCAAAAGGCTGCTTTTTTTCTGCCCGAGTCTGTGTTGTTGATGCCAACATGATACTGATGCAACAAAACACGTCCTGATTTTTATGGTAATTCTCTGTTCTTCTTTGCAGTCTGCAATATTGTGAGAGTAGAAACATATCCATGGAGCAGCACTCAGTGGCAATTCTTTGTGGGCAAAATCCTATGACTTTTCAGTTTGAGAAAGGCTTTGGGCTGATGGCAATATTTCTGCAATTATTTTCAGAAACAAGGCAAAAGAGAGTTAAGGTACGGAGGGAGGAAAGGGAGCTATCAAGCAGTTTTTTCTGCTGTATAATTTTATATATGTATGGAGGTATTGTTGCCAGCAGTTTAATTTTGCATAAAGCTTAAGAAAACCTGAAATGGAAATTTTTCACATGCCACGTTGAACTCCTCAGAGTGCACACAACAAGGAAAAGACATCTGCCAGAAAAAAAAAAAAAATGGCCACTGTAACCAAATGTGTACTTAACAGGGGCTGAAAGGGGAGCCAAGAGGAAAGGTGTCAGGTACATCAAAATGAAAGAGAGTTGTGAAATGGGGCAGCTAGTGTAGATCCATAATAAAAAATAAATGCATGAACTTTGTTCAGATTGCCCCTTCTGGAACTCAGTATTAACATTATTGATAAAAACTCCATAAAATATTTGTTCACGATTTCGTTATTCCCTAAATAATCACACATACATATTTTTATTATCAACATTATTTTTCCTTGTGTGAAACAGAATAATCCTTAATAGGAGAAATGGGCCCATTTCTCCAGAAGTTAGTTCTTTTTAAGTATTCTTTATTTTGTTTGATGTATGGATTTCTACTTGAATTTTATGTCAAGAGTAGGAAAATGTTACACCTGTCCTTTAGGAGAAAGAGGAGAGGGAGAGGTTGACGAAGGAGGAGGAGGTTGGGGGGGTTGCCCAGTGTGTTTATTTGGTGAGGGTTTTCCTTTGTTTTTGCTGGCTGATGAAGTCTTGGACGGCTCCGGCTGTGGAGAGAACTTAGCAAGAGGCACAGACTGAAATATGTGAATGCTCCGATGGTCTCCAGAAACAGCTAGCTTATTAGTATGATGTTGAAAAGGCGAGCTTCAGAAAGCAGTTTTGGAAGGCTATGCCCATTGTCAGGGAGTGCTTTTATTTGGCTTTTTGATGGAGGGCAGGTTGAGCAATTCTTTATTCCTGCCCAGTACGGAAAATGCAGAGAGCCTCCTTGATCGCGACCTTGCAGCACCGTGCGCCTTGGCCCGGGGAGAGGTACCGCACTGCAAGCACTGCTCAGGCAGCGCGGAAAAAGGATGAGGATGGGCACTGCAGAGAGAATAGCCTGGGAATACGCAGCTCCCTGCCTCGGGTCCCATAAGGATGAGTTTGTCACAATAAATAAATAACAAGAGGGTTGGGGGGCGGGGGGGGAGATTAATTGGGTGACTGTACTCCAGCCAATGGAATCTCACCATATGGTGGACATAATCCTGCTTGCTAATGTTAGTTTACTCACCAGTGTAAAATTGCTCGGAAGCAGACCTGGAGACTTTTACCAAAGCGACCAGATTTGCTCATCACACAGTTTCATCTTCACTTGCCTTTATACATGACGTAAGGCATTACAAAAACTGCTATTTAGCCACCCTAACTATTGTTGTTGTTATTGTTTGATTGAGTTAGAAGATACTCCAGAGAGAAATGTAGAAATGATTTGTTGTTCCTCAAAATACCCAGGGATAAAAATGCAGGAGAAAGGTAACCTGAGAGTGACTGGAAATATCCCTTCTAGGTGACTTTGGATCCACTCTAACAAGTAATTTTCTAGATAATGTAGTTGAAGGCTTTCTAAGCCAGCGTTGCCGTTGCCAGTGTAATGGCTGTATTGGTGGGAATGATACTTTATTAGCAGCAGCGGCGGCATGATTGCTCAGCTCCTTGCTTTTTACTCCTTTTGGTAACTGTGCTTCTGAAAGTAAATCACTTAACCTCTATGTGCCTCCTTCATCCCTTCGTAAAGTGGGCATAGTTATGCTCACCTTTCCCACAGAGGTATTGTAAAGCTTAGTTTAATGTTAATAAGATGTTTTAATTTCCAGGATAAAAGGCTGTTCTATAAATATACATTAGAAGTAATAATAGTTTTAATGTATGCCATTATTTTATAACAGTGCTTTTCTAGTTTTAGAAATTTTTTATTGGTTTGCAATTATTACAGAATTCGTTTTTGTTAATTAAAGATTGACATTCAGGCAAAATTTGTTGAATTGTTCTATAAATTTAGTTCTGTGCGCACTGAGCATGCCCAGAGCCATGCTCACCTGCACTTCGGGATCATCAGTGCGGCCCTTTGGCTTTTAAAACAACTCTTTGATGCATGTGCTCAGAAGTTTGATGGCTTCTAAATAGAATGGTTCAAATATTTCAAGGCACTTGAGATTCGTATAGTGTGAAGCAATTTAAAATTATTGTACTGCAATTAATTTTAAATAACTGAGCACTGCATATGTCTAGAAACCCATACAGATCCAAATGGAAGCTCTCTAAAAACTGAAATGATTCAATAAATTTAAATCACTCTGAAGAAATGGATGTAAGTACTGTAAATCATTTTGTGAGGGGGATAGGCAAATTTTGTAGAAGTGAATCTGAGGGTAGAGACTCTAATTAGATTTTTTATTTTGGGGTTTATGATGATGAAATGTAGGTTAATTTATATTTCCCAGGGATATGAGGGCAGCTCTTGTTGATCCATATGGTTCCTTGTAGCTCTTACATAGGCTGGTTTTTTTTATTTCCCAAGATTACAGAAACTTAGCAATCTAACTTTGCACATATTTTTTTCCATTACAAATATCTTTCCCTCCAAATCTGTATAAAAAGACATGAGAAAAATATTGGTCCATAGCTAGAAATGCCAAGTATATTTTTAAATGCAGCTAAAAAAGTACTGCAGAATTAAACATTGTACAGCATGGAAGCTAACATTTTGCGGAGCTGGGCTGCTCAATGAATACGAATTTCTATAAGCCTAAATCACTGATTCAGGTACGACCTGTATCTGTAGATACCAAAGTGGATTACTGTCTGATAGCTGTTCGTTAGCTTACAGTGCGTTCTCTGTCCTTTCCTTACAGATGCATTAGAAAGATGCTGTCTAATGTAGGAAGGCTGGTAGAAATATTGATGCGAGACCTATTGGAAAGTAATGCCTTTTCCATTGGCTTTAGATCAGCTCCAGGAAAACAGGCGCGCGGGTCCCTCTGGCCGCAGCCGAGCGCGGCTATGTGCGGCTCTCTGCCCTGTGCTCTTCGCTCGAGGATTACAATTCCTCCCAAGCACCGGAGCCAGAAACTGGTGCTGCCTACACCACTTGCCTGACCCTTCCATCTCACCGTTTCCCTACCACCTACAGAAAAAATAGGACGGCGCGGTCCCTCTTCGTGCGGGTGCTTGGCGTTCTTCCGTGGACGTTGCGACCTCTCGGCAAGCGGCTCGCCGGGGTCCGGCCGCCGGCTCAGCGGGTGGGCCAGAGCCCGTGGCAGCCGAGGGTGCTGCTCTGACGAGCCCCCATTGCTGCAGGCGGGGAGGAAAATTTCGGTTTGGATTTGCTCCATGGCTGGTGGGCTCTTCCAGGGCGGAGGAAGCACGGAAAGCGAGAGGGGCCCCTCTTCAGGGTCTTCCTTAAGGCCTTACCTTACTTTTAGACAGTTGTCATTATCTTTGTCTAAAGGTCATGGCTAAATTGAATAAAAGGAAAGCTGTGTGTTCCTGTCGATGCACAATGGCAGTATTGACTTTCCTAATCCAGTTTGCTGAGGGGTGAGAGAATTAAATTAGATATCTAAGCACAGAAATTGAGAGCCTTTGAAAACAAAGATAAGGAGACAGCCTGTATTTTCCTTTTCCTGGGAGCTCTGGGCTCAAGATTTTGCAGGTGTGTCATCTGATCCATGGCTTGCATCGATCAAAACTGTGCCAATGCATATTTAATTAGCAAGGGGACCCTGGATGCATTATGGCCATCATCCCTATATTGAATGGACTGTCAGACTTTCTGAATGCCTCCCCACCCCCCCCGCTTCGTTGTTTGGGGAGCTTCTGCATTTTGTCTGAGCAGCTAAAAGTTTCTTTGTTTTTAGCTGGTGATGCATACAGCACCACTGAGGAGAATACAAACAAGTAAAGTCCTAAAGTGTTTATTTTGTCTAGGAAAAAGGGCTGAACCAATCTGAATCCTCTGGGTAACGGATTTTTGTATCTCTTGGAATTAAAAAAACACAGTCGCATGATGTTTACTTTAAGAATATTTTATTATAACAAATAAAATCTGTGCTGTGGGATTTCTTAAGGAAGCCTTTGATGACAATTTGAATTAAGTCAAAATTAACGTTTGCTACTGCAAAGGAATAAATATAAAATGTTCCAGAAATGAATCAGTAAGCAGGAATCAAAGGCTGTAAACTGTTTTAAAAACAAACATTTAGAAGTGAATCAAATACTTGATTGTAATATCAAGGAACAAATATGGGAATACACAGATTTCCCGCATTCTAGGCTATCACACGATAGCAGTAAATCATTTATGGGCTTGTGAGAACAAAGCAAGTTGATTTAAAATGAAACCATTTTGATACAGCTTTAGGGTCTCACATCCTTCTGGTTGTTTCATGTTTTTCTTATTTCCGATGATGAGGGAGGCAATCAGAAATTTTTGCGTCCCAAGAAGTTAGCCCTGGAGTTGGGGAGATCTTTATTTGCATCCACCTTGTTACAAAGCCGCCCCGGCAGACAGAGTGTTGCCTGATAAACAGATGTAATACACAAAGTCTGCTCACAATAAAGAGCAACAGACTGTGGGCACATGTTTTGGTCTCATTCAAACTCATCAGCATAGTCTAGCTAGCTGTTTTGTTGCTAGTCTACTTACGGGGTAGCTTAGTAGCGTCTTACTGGTGAAGTAACAAGGAGTTTTTTTGCCACAAAAGTTTTGTGGCAAGGGCTCATGGGAAAATCATTTGCATACATCTTGTTACAAAGGCTGACTACTTCCTGGCTTAGACAAAGTGTTGCCTGATAAACAGACTTAACACACAAATGTCTGTCTGGAATAAACAACAGCAAGCTTTGATTTACATTTCCATTATCAAAGATAATCTCTTTCCCAGTGTACAGGAATTAAGAGTCCTTGCCTGATAAAAAAGCCAGGCTGGCATCGCAGGGATTTTACCACTGCAGAACCCTTATTCGTCAGCAGAAGGGATGTGGCATACTGTATAGGGGGGTATAAAATAAAACTGGAAATCTGGTATGGATATACGTACGTGTGACGGTGAGGTGTATGATAATGAAGCTCTTTGAACTCCCTGTAAAAGTTGACTTGAAAGCGATGGCTAGCGTTAAACAGAGACCCAGGCCTTCCTTAAATGAAACAGTAGTAGCCACCAAAATAGCCATAAATAATAATTGTAGCATATACGGAGCAATGCATATGTGTTTATATTATAATGTATAATGAAGGGAAAGAGAGTGTAAAAAAGCCTCAGTCCTGTTGCTGGTTTCTGTTTGTAAATCCCTTAAGCTCACCACGTAAGGTTGTGTATAAAGGAGCATGATTTAGATTTTTTTAAACATATATAAATCTTTGGTAGAATCCATGCTCAAAATTATAGATGAAAAATTTATTGCATGAACACAACCCAGCCATATAAATATTTTATTACAAATAGGACTCTGAAACTTGAATAAAATATGTCAGTTTATTATACGGTATTTCCCCCCCTAAAGCATGATATGAATGGAAAATTTAACTTGCGCACTTCCCCGGTGCGTCTAAGAGGTGCCGGGCTGGCAGCAGAGGAGAAGGCACCGGCTTTATTTAGCTGCAGAGAGACTCGGCACGGGCAGTGGCAACACAGCCTTGCTCATCTGGCATCACCGGTCGTTTGTTTCGGCACCACGCGGGGATCACCTTTGCTGTTCAGAGGATAGATGCATCTTCACCTGACGTAGCTGCTAGCAAGGGCTCAGCTTCAGTTGGGGCTGCCTCTTCATAGGTAGAAAAGAATCCGACACCCGTTAATGCACTTTGTCCAGCAGACGATGAGGCTGGCCCCTGACTGCCACCCAAGGCTGGATTCTGGAAAGCACCGTGTGTCAAGAAAGTGCGAGTATCCAAGAAAATGTCCCGTTTTTCCCAAGTCATGTAGCCAAGTAGTTTAACGCTGGGAAGTGCCATGACACTCGATGCAGGATTTTTTTGCAGAGGAGCGTAACAACTCTTCACCGTCTGTGTCATGGTCTACAAAAAAGAACAACATTGTCAGTCTGTTGACATTGGTCCTGTCCACGGGCCAGACTTTCCTGGGAATGTTTTATTCTTTCCAAACAATGGAGCGCTCCCTTCCAGAGCGGCGAGCCTTGCCTCCACGCAGCCGTCGTGCAGCCGGGCTGTAGCCCACTCCTGCTGCAGCTGAAAATGAAAATTGCATGTTGAAAAGCCCAGAGCTTTCACTGGAGCTGAAGGCCCCTGCCTGCATGCGGCTTGAGACCATGCAGACCTGGGTCTCAGGCGTCACCGCCTCGACCGCACCGGGGTAACACAAGCCTAGGAAACAGAAGCAGAGAGGAAAGCAAATAGAGGCATAGTAGTGAATGCTACTTCAGGAAAACTAGCCTGTTTTTTTTGTTTGCCCCTTAATCGTACTTGATTCTTGGAAGCAGAGAGTAAGATTTCTTTGACATTATTTTTATTGTTTCCCCATGATTACAGGGGATGCCAGGTCTGCTCGAGCTTCTCCTGTCCGGTAACCTGGATTCAAGTTTCTGTGCTCATGCTAACTCCAGCAACTTTAGGGTTAAAAATTCCAACCACTAACTTTTCTTTAACTAAAAAAGCCCCCAAATAAAACCCATTGTGCTATTCAAGGTTAAGCTTCCTTAAATATAAAACTAGATTCCTTGGTGATTTTTTTTTTTAAATCAGCAATCTTAATAGTGGTTCCTCGCTATAATATTTCCAACTCCATCTGAAATCATTTAAATCCTCCCCTTAATAACATGCACTTTATTGTAATATACAGATTCTTTGGCTTCCTACCAGCCTTAGCTTAAGGCACCAATGAAACTCGTTGCCGCAGGGGGCCATGGATTCAAGAGGGGCTCGCATCTACTGTATATTTTGTTTTGTATGTTTTCCAATGGCTCTAATTATTGCAGGTGGTAGAATTTAACTGGCGGTGTTGTTGCTAAAGAAAATAGGCATAAAGTGTATACTGTTTTGCAGAGTGGCTATCAAATATATAGAAAAGAGAAAATCAAATGAATTGTTAAACTGCTCTATAGTAAGTGATTTTATTGATTTAATGCAAATGCTTATGAAAACGATCTTCCATTTATATCAATTATGTATGGGCAAAAATTAATTTATTCCTCCGGTCACCTGTTTGGCTAACTGACTCAGCAGGACACACTTTCCCCCTCCTGTTGTATCCGAGCCCGCAAAAGAATAAACATTCAGAAAACTGGAATTTTAAAGTTTCCATGTGCAAAACAACAAAAAAGCCCCAACAGGAGTTACTGCCAACTGCTGAAAAAGCAGAGAGCGAGCTGGGGAGGGTGAGCAAGACTCTCTCGTCCTAGGCAAGACTGTAAAATACAACGGCTCTGATTTTGCCAATCCCTTAACCATGTGGCGGCACATTTATATGTACCGGATCATCTGCGGCATCTGAATAAAATCAAGGAAGCAAAATTCTGCATATAAACATTTTGGCTAAGTGCCTTAACTCAGTCTTCTTATCTGGGGTTTCCACAAGATGCCACCTTGCATAACAATGCCGAGCATACGCTTGCCCATTACACATTTTCGGTAGCCTTCCGTGATCTCTGCCGCAGTATATATTGTTTTAATTCTGCCTCATCCTGCTTTTTATTGCCCCATGCCTCTCCATGAAGAATATTGCTGAAAGCTTTTGTTGTCTTTTTTAGAAATTAATATTTAACTTCAGCAGAAGGGATGGGTTACAGGAAAACAGAATTTAGAAAAATGTATCACGGTAGCCAGAGTAATAAAAGAAGAAGTTAAGATTCAGTATGCAAACAAATGTCCTATGGTCAGTAGAGTCTCTCTTTTGCCCCTAGCTTTGGTGTTGGAAAAGCAGCCCTCAATGCAAACAAAAGTACTTTGTTTCCCAAAATCCAGGAGGAATTCCTGGTCTGCGCGTTGCTCACGGGCTGTGGAGCATTGCTGGGCGAAGGTGCCAGGCAGGGAGCTGGAGAGTGTCAGCTCCGAGCCCAGCTCCTATGTGTGCCACCGAGCCCTCGTCCTTCTTGCTGCTTCACTGGATTATATACAATTTTGAAAGGAAAACAAGCTTTGAGTCCCATATTTATGCAGCAACTTTTTAAAATATATAAATTGTTATGGAATTCTAACCCTACTTCGAACATAAAACCCAAACACTGATTGAACCATGGCTTGTTGGAGGAAAACAAAAACCTAGAGAATAAGCAAAAGCATAATGCATGCCCTGTAAAATGAAATACATTGCATGTCGATTTTGAATGTTAACTAAATATTTTACATTTCTAGTATGTTACCTTTGTCTCTACCTTTGTGGCATAGAAAACATGAAACTGCCTGCCAAAATCTAGTGTCCAGAATATAACAGCAGTGTGCCTTTTACCCAGTAGCCTATCTGCTAACACTGATTTGAGCTTCGTTAAAGATAACCCTGAAGATGAATATTTAAAACAAAATTGCAGAAGAAAGAATTAATTATTTCATTGAGCTTCATTGCAGAAATTATTCAAAATTGTAAATATAAAAGAGAGGAAACAGACTGGACACATTGGGAAACTTACCAATTTTTAGCAGAATTTCATTTATTTTAAATAGAAATATAAGGATTGAAGCTTTCTTTGCTAAATATTCTGAATGTTTATATTCTGAAATTTATCAAAATTTGTTTTGTGAGCACTTTTTTTTACATGTAGTTTTTAATTTATACAAGATTGTCCTCTGAGCTTCTGAATGATACCTAATGCATACAGTCAGCAGGTAAAAAAAAAATTTGAATATTTAAAATAGGCATTTTCTTTATAGTGCTCTGCAGTAATTAAAATCTTCATTTGCTTAAAAGCAAGGAACCTTTTTAAAGCAATAAATTAGCATTGCTTGACCCAAGGTCACTAGTAGTACTGCTTCTTCCAGTACTATTAATACCTCAAAGAAAAAGAAGGGGTGGTGTTATCACTCTGTTGCAATAGAAGTAAGATTTTCAATTTAATCACAGTTAAGTGTCATGACCTTTTGATCTTGCATTGACTTCTCACTGAAATGTGGTCAAATTTCAGACAGCTAATTCTAAACTCTGCAAAGTCGAGGTGAAGTCAGAAAATAGGTTTGCCACAAATAGAGGTGTTTTTGATGCAGTAGCAAGTGGTTTCATTTCTTAAGTTTTGTTTCACTGCAAAAACTTTTTTTATCAGCTCAACAAATTACAAAACAATTTCTGGAGGAAAAAAAACAGATTTTTTTTCTATTTTTATCAGTTGCAAAAACAGTAATTTGAGTTTCTTGTGTTGTTTTTTATATATATATTTTTTCCCCACAGGTAAAGGGTCCTTTTTTTCCGATTCCTAGTGTTAGAAATAATTAAGAAGGAAAACAGTATTTGATTAAAGCTTCCACTAAGAATAATTTTCAAACCGAAGAGCAATCATCTTAACGTAAAGTAGAGTTAATAATGTGTAAAAAATGCAAAACACTCATATTTACACATATCCTTTTATAGGTCAATTTATTATTTTAGACAAATATATTGTGTTTGTTGGAGACGGTTAGCTGGGAGTTTGTAGGACCCATTATTTGTACAAGTTCTAAAGGAGTTCGTCAAGTGTCTGATCTCATTTATAGCACTGCAAATCAGGGGCGATACCGTTCATTTCAGTGGTGTTGGAGCACTGTAACTAGTGCGAAAGTATGACGAAAATCATCTATCAGTTTCGCAGATTTTGTTTCAGAAATGCGTAGACGACAATCTCCACGACTTTGTAGTGTTGCTTAGTTACCTTTATATGCAAGCTTCAAAATCTGTTTTGAGACTTTACTATGTGTTGGATTAAGGCTCTGGCTTGTATACAACATAGAGGCTGCATTATAAAAAAACATTTAGGAGAGTAGTTTAAATATGCCCTCTCTAAAAAGAAGGATTCTCAAAGCTTAATTTATGCAAACACACACACCAAGCACTCTGTGTAGTGCCGTAAACAAGATTCCCTTTTTTTCTAGCGAAAATATTACCTAGGCACGGGACTTTTGCATTATCATGTCCTAGTGCAACATTCCTGTCCTTAGTTTGTACTCTCAGCCTTTTGAGGAAGTCTGGCGCCTCTGATCTATTTTCCACAGCAGACCCTGTAATTTTTGGCTGTATTTTATGTTTTTCAGATTCAAGTCAATCTGAAAGTCCCAGCCAGCCAAGTGAAGCTGATATTAAGGACCAGCCAGAAAATGGTAAGTTTTTACCTGCTGCTCCTGCTTTGGGATATTAAAACAGCCCATATTTATAAAGAATTTTTCCTATGTCTAATATAAAAGTACTATTCAGAATAATTGACATGGGATAGGTGCAGATAGGTTGTGTACTCTCCTCGTAGTTCAAATGCTACTGTTTCACTAATCTAAGGTAGCATTTGTTTCTCCAGTCCTGGAGAGAGACATTTTTTCCCTTTAAAATCATTTTAATTAGGGAGATGCCATTAAAGAGCCTGCTGTATGCAACCCTTATCCTTATTCCTCCATAGCAAAGGCTTTCAATCCCTGGGCCGTGAGTCATGACCCCCTAGGGGTGTGTACTTCATCGCTTTCATTTTTATCTATGTGCTTTTAACTTCATTTTGTTTATTGATGCTCTCACATGACACACTGAAGTACCTAACTTTCGGTATGTGGCCAGCCATCGTTTTAGAGTGTAGGATCTCAGACAGTCCCACGAAACAAAATGGTTGCTTTGAAATATGTTTCTGCAGACCCATTCTCTACTGCAAAAACCTGCTAAACAAAACTGAGCAGCAAGACTCGCAAACACTACCGTTTTGGGGCAGGACTGCACACCTATGAACATCCCAGCTGCTCAGGCAGGTACTCACTGCAGGAATGACACAGGTGCTACCAGCATTGTCTGTATTATTTATCAGTGTGCTTTAAAGGTTGTAGATACTCTGGGTAAGCAGCACAGGGAGCCTAGACTATAGCTTGTTGCACTGTTCTCTCTGTATGTTTGCAATACTAGTGTTTCGGGTGGCAGCTGCTTGAGCTTATTTGGAGGTAGCAATGGGATTGTTAATTTTGGGAACACTAATATTCTCTGAACTGAGTTTTAAATTAGAAGCAATAGCTTCTACTGAATCAATGGCGTCCATTGTAAAATAACCTGAAAAAAAATAATTCAATAGTCGCAAATTTATGTAGGGAATGTATGTGAAAGGATAGGCACATGTGTGAGGGAACAGCTTCTTGTTCTTTTTATGTTTAAGTAAGGTCGACCTCAACAGGTTCTGTTGGCCCATAGGCAACTGAGATTTTCTCTACTTATATTTAGGACTTAGAAATAATGTCTCCCAAAGTGAAACTGAGATGAGCTATTTTTAATAGTTTTTCTTGACTTTTTTATTTGTAACTAGATTTTTTTTGTAAGACCTAAACGTAGAAGGGAAATCCAGTGTACTGGAGTGTACTGCTTACACACAGAAAAGAACTTTTGTGCATGGTTTGAGTTTCTGAAACTTTTCACCATTTTTGGACATTTAAATCCACCTATTGTAGAAATATTTCATCTATAATAAAACAGATGTGATTGCCCTTTCACAGAGCACCTAACTGCTTTTGCCTCAAATCTTTTCAGTGCATCCCTAAGCTGTGTGTGTGGCGAGTGTGTGTTTTGAGGACTTTTTTAGTAACTGACTAAGGTGCAAGATGAAGTGAGGTTGAAGGGCTGCGTTCAGATTGGGACTGCATTTAAATCAGGGTTTAAGTGGCAGATGGAATTAAGAGAAGAAGAAGAGGTTCAGGTACATGGAAACTTAAAAATATGAGTGCATATTATAGGACACAGGGCCCATTGGGCTGGTAAGTTTTTGGCTTTGGGGGATTCCTGTATTGTCCTCCCACTGAAATATGAAAGGTTTCATGTTTTGATGGGTTTTGTACCACTCGTCTCTAAGTATACCATCTTAAAACATTTTTGTTGTTTTTGAAAGACAGTGCCTAATTTCTCTTAACAATCCTGTTCACAAAAATTCTCATTTGTAGCCAAAGGATTGCGAGGTTAAGAGAAGAACTGACTAAACTGTGATTTTTGTTCTGCCAATTCTTGGATTTTTTTTGTGTAGAATATGTTGCCTATGTTTATTAAATCATAATTTAGAATATATTAGGCACCAAGCATGTTATTATTTCATGTTTAGATAATATTCTTTCACAGCTATTAAACCACAGTTCTTCTTACCCTGCAGTTTCTTAGTCTTAAGGAAGCTTGTTACTCAACAACCACCCTGAAAAGCAGCAATGTCAGTGTTTAATAATGTAAAATCTGTAAAAGCCTAGTGAAATGAAATATCTCTGATTTGGAGCCTAAGTCTTCCTTGTAAAACATGCTTTTAGTGAATTCTTGAAACTTCGCTGGTGACCTGTTAAAGGTACTTTTTTTTAATAAACAGGAAAAAGATTTTTCTTTTTCTCATTTTTACTAAAGGGTATTTTTTCCCACCACAGCAGAATCCTCCTAACTAATTACGCACCTTTTGCAGTGCCTGTGTGGGAGATTTTCTTTACAAATGCATCTAACACAGTCTGTTGGCCCTAAAGGGGTTGCTCCTCCTGGGCAGACGCTGAGCTCATTCTCAGCGCACACAGCCCCCAGCTTGCAGTGTACCCAGCTTGTAGATCAACACAGATCTGCAGCTCTTATCTACTGAACGTGAGGATGAAAGCAAAACTGCAGGCTTTAGAAAATGAAAAACTGCACGCACAGAAACGGACACAATAAATCATATTAACTGCGTTGTTCTACACTTGCTGTAGACCCACTTCCACAGGGCCTGATCCAACTCCCTCTGGAGTCAATGGGAGTCTCGTAATTGATTTTACTGAGAGTGGGAATGAGCCCACACAGGGAGGAATTTTTTTTTTAAATCAAAGGAAAAATAGCATTGTGAATAATCTTATTCCCACTGATGCTAACAGCAGAATGACCAGATTGAGGGCAGGTTTGGAATCATTTTGCATGTGTTTCTGTAAGGCACAAAGAAGCATATCGATTAAGTACTACCTTTTACATGCATGCATTCCTTCATTTTAAAAAAATAAATCTTTAAAGGCCTTGTGAGGGTTATACAGCCTCTCTACTTGCCTGTTAATATCCTTTCTGTTCCACTCCATAAATTCTAGAGCTATTTATTATACACATATATTTTGCATACCTTGAGTAATGTAGGTTCAGAAGGGTCAACTATACAGCCCTGAAAAAGAAGGCCTCCTACTACAGATTTTAATTTATCATTTTAATTTGTATGTGTTATTTAGAAAAACCTGTATGTCTAACCTTCATTAAAGTGAAGTTCATGGGAAAAAAAAACTTTTATTTTTTAGAGCCACCCTTCCTTTCTAGGAGACTTTACGGTTTATGGAGCAGAATCATCACAGAGAGAGAAGATGGTGACATCTTCTGCTCTCAGTGGTGGCTTTAACACCAACTCTAAACTGTTCTTCAGCCTTCATTAAGCCAGAATCATTTTCAGGCAGTCACTTACCTGATTGCTACTGCAAGAATTTACAGAAATATTAAGAATTTTATTTTTTCAAAAGAGAGAGAGAGAGAGAGAATCCAGCATGATGGTCATGAAAAGCAAACATGCAGGCAAGACAGGGCTTATTCATGCATGCATGGTCCAAGGTCCAGATGTCTTGTCCTGGAAACGAGGAGAAAGCTAACCTGTAAGCGAACAGTGCGCATGGTGCTGCTGTCCCCTCAGTCCATTAACATGGGAACGAGCTTCCTCAGGGACAGGAAGAAAACCCGGAATTTATCTGTTTGTTATATGGGTGAGGAAATTTGCAGGAGAGATGTTGAAAGAAGCCAGCAACTTCATCTGAAAGGCAGGAGCATGTTCAGATGTCCTGATATTTTGCTCAGATGAGTTTTTTTCTGACCAGCTGGGTGGAACACCCGTGTGGAAAATTCCCCACTTTCGTAGTTGCCTAATGGTATGTAAAAGCTTCATTTCAGTTGGCACCGCAAAGCGATTTTGCAATTCACCCAATCAAAAAAAAAAAAATTATTGATTTTAAAAGCTTGTTAAATGCACTGGTTTGGTGTCGTTTTTTATAAACAAACCAGTTTTCAGTGAACTGAGGATGACAAAATGGCTAGTCTGATGTAGTGACGGGACTGCATGCCTGGGGATCAGCAACAACTGAATTCCAGGCTCAGCACTGCTGTGGACTCTCTCTAGGGCTTTTATTCTTTCTTTCAGTCATGGAAACGGCTATCAGATAGGTTTTCTTTTTGTAAGTAGGATTATTTTAAACTTTTGTAGGAAAACTTTTGAGTCTTTTTGTCTGCAAAGTGGGGATGTTTGTGATTCTAGCTTTCAGAGATTCACTGAGTATTAAAAGTCAAATCCTGCTCTGCTTCAGTAGGAGTTTAACTCTGGAGAAAGGCACATAGGGTGCAGCACAAACTGGTTAATAATTGTGGTACAGTGCCGTGTTACTGCTGTCAGTAAATGCATGTCAGACATCCATCAGGCGATGCTTGTGTTTGATGTGGTAGCACTGGAGAACTAATAACTGCAGTGTAAAGGTACGCACAAAGTGTGCTGTGTAAAGCAGAGGAACGCTGTGTCATTTTCTACAGACAACTGATGTTTCTCGGGCATGTGTTACTGTGCTTTGATAACTCAAGTTGGTAGCACACCACTTTAATTGTAGATTAGCAAGTTCTTTTTAAAGAAGTTGGTAAATTCTCCCATTTCAAGTGAGCAAGACAGCAGTCATTATTACAGCTGATTACAAATGTGTGCCAAATTCATTGCTCAAACAAATTATGTAGAGGGAGAGGCATTTATCTGAAAAATAAAAATGTTTAATGCCCAAACCAAATGCTTTTTAGTTTTAATGTATTCTTGCTGCTTTGAGCTGCAAGTACCTTAACAGCACTGCAGGAAATGAAAGGCACATTGTTCTTTGTAACATTAAAAAAAAAAAGAAAAAAGAAAAACAATGATGTACCGTAACTCACAGAACTCGTTTTTCAACCCTGCAGTAATTACACTGGACTTGTAAATATCATCTGTGAATTCTTCGCTTAAGTAGGGTTGGACTTGGGTATAAAACCTTACAAAAAAGTTTTAAGTATATGCTTACTTTTTCATGCCTAAAAACATAAAGGAAGAAATTCTGGTCCTCAAGCTATGGGGGAAGGCGAAGGCAGCAGTGGGAATGTGCAAAGAACAGTTTCCTTTTCTTTTTTCTAGGCAAGGCTGGTCGTGGCAGGCATAATACAGCTTTGGCTGCAAGGAGGGAGGGGATTATGTGCAATTTGGTAAAACGCAAGAGCAGCTTGTGAACTACCTCTTTGCCTTAACTGCCAGGCTGCAGAGTCCATCCCCGATCTGTGTGCTCTCTTGCTGGTCCCAAACCTGGTGTTCTTGTTTTATACAGAGAGACGGCTTCAGCCAGTGGAAGTGGAGGCCTGTCTGGCCTGTGGGTTGGGCACTCTTCTCAGATCCAAAGTTGCTGTTCAAACCATCCTCTCAAGCTACCATGGGCAGAAAACATAACCATTCTTTGTGGTTACCCCAACCACTCATCTACATTATAAGTTAAATGGTAGCTGAGAGACCTCCAATTCCTTCTGCAGCCAAATTTGTAACTAGTAAGAGCTTACTGCCTTCTGAGGCCATTCCCTGTTCCCAGGTCATGCTTCAGCTCTGATCTCCACTAGTCCAGGTGGAGCTTAGCTGTCTCCCTGTCTCTCTCAGCTGTGGCAGAACTTGATGCCAGCCAGCTTTACACTTATTCACCAAGGAGGTGCTGCCAGTGCTGCAAAACTTGAGATTTCTGTAGGGTCAGCTGTCCTTGTGTCAGCCCCTGAATTTCCACCTGGGGAGGGCAGGGGCTAGAGCAGTTTTCTGAACACACGATGCTGAAACTGGTACTGTTAGAAAGTACATTGGCTCAGATGGCTAGCATTCCTGAAACACCTCATTTGCAGCAGATAACCAAGCCTTGCAGAGAAAGTCTTCTGTCACGTACAGTTGCAAACAGGGTAGTACACTAATGGCAGCTTTTATTAGTGTTCTTGTTCATGGGATCATTTGCATCAGAATCTTATAAATGCAGGAAGACTCCCCTCTCTTGTTTACAGAGCAACAGTGGAGAGTTATCACAGCCTGAGGGACTAATCTAAAATTAACTTTGCTTCAGAAAAACCTTTGAAAAAAAGCCCTTAGCATTTTCAATAAGGAATCTCATAGCTGGCGACAAAGTCAAAGCTTCTGGTGATGTCAGCTTGTTTGCACCTTTGCAACATGCCAGGGCCAAATTCTGAACGGATTTGCACCCTTGGAGATCATGGTGTCTGCTGGGAACAGCAGTGGGGAACTTTGTGCGGGCTCAAAAGCTCTGGCCAAGCAGGGGAGCCTTGGTGCGACCGGTCTCTCCTGCCTTCCTGCGGGTTGGACAGGGTCAGCCGTTCACTGCAGCCACTCACGCCAGCTGACGAAGGTCTGATTAGGTTCAACCTGTATTTCGTCACCCTGGAGAGATACCATATGTAGGCAGTTCTGAGCACTGGCACTTCCCAAGGAAACAAAAGCAGATATGCCTGGTTATAAAATTAACTTACGTGTGATTTAATCTTGCTTTTTTTTCCACCCTGTTTCATTAAAGATGGACTCCAACAAGAACTAGAAATACAATAGTATAATAGTCTAGGAGTGAAACTTTGCGGCATTCAACTGTATTTCCCAGCTAGTTTCATGAATTTCAGGGATAATCTGAATAATTAGGAAAGACAACACTGTTTTTTCCTGTATTGCCATATTTTCATTGAGATTCACGCTCAAAGTCAAGTGATTTTGTGCTCCAGATTGTCAGGCTGTGTTTCACCATTTCCAGGATTTAGCGGGTGCTCTGCTGGGCTCAGGATTTAGCCTGCTTATCAGTAGCTGGCACTCCCTTGAGGGGACCCTGTGATGGCAACAGCGAAGGGTGTTGACTGTCAGTCGGCCGAGATATGCGGTAGTCGGTCAGGGTCAGTTCTGAAGACTCTGCTGGGGCCAAGCGGAGAGTCTCTCTCATCAGTGACCTGCAGTGTTTGAGACTTGAGGATTGACAGAGGACTTCAGTTTTCACTGCTGCTAACCATTAACCTTCACAAGCAAAGCATTCCCACAAAAAATTCATCCAAGGCGAGTATGACAGGAAATATTCAAAGCATGAAATGAATGCTTATAGCATGACAAAGCAGTGCTTGAAAGACACGAAATGTTCATTACGCTCAGAGTGGCTGAATGCTGCGAAGGAAAAGAGAAATAAAAATGTGGCTGGGGTATATATTTTTATTTCAACATATGTGTGTACAGGAAAAAGGCAATGAACCTTTCCAGTGGATAAGGTGCATAAATACAGCTGCAATTATTCTAAGTCATTTCAAAATATATTTATACTCTGTTGCTCTGTTCCATTCCTTTCTGCGTATATTTATCCACAAGATAACAGCAAGGGCCATGGAGAGGGCAGCGTGGAAGCGGGCTGGCCAGGAGCCCCTCCTGGGGAGCTCTGGTGCCTCAGCGAGGCGCAGCATTTCCCTTCCCTGCTCCGTAGGGCCAAGGCATTTTCTGCCCTGCTGCAGGGCCTGGTCGCTCCCCTCCTCTGGCACCCCGTGCTGGCCCGTGCTGCCCGCGGTCCCACCTCTGTGCGTTACGTGGTGCCTCGGGGCTGGCTTTAGCCAGTCCTCCTGGGGGCTTGGGAAGGGCAGCCAGAGCTGCGAGCAACCTCCAATTTTCACTACAACCAGTTTTTTCATACATCTTCTGGAGAGACGTGCTGTTTAATTAACAGCTGAGAGTTGCGTTGGGTCAGAGTAATTGCTACCGCCTGAGCGGACCACAGGCTGAAGGATGCTTTTGAATACCACGCTTGCCCACCAAGAAGCTGGGCACTTAGGGAAAGAAGTTTATTTGTGGTGTGGGCCTCATTTTAATTTTCTGTCCAGTAGAGAGGGGAGTTTATTAGTGGGAAGAGACAGAATATGCGATGCCAAGGCCTAACTAGCAAAACAAAACCCCAAACCTATCTATTTGTCTTTCGATGTAAGAATTTCCTAATGTCTGTAATGTAAGACAAAGGGAAAATTTTACTTGCAGGAAAATTGCCTTCCACAATAACCAAGAAAAAAAACATAAAACGCCCACACCAGAGCAGCATGATCCAAAATGTGAACTTTTTACGCCTCCCCAACCTTCTAGGTTAGGCTTCCAACCAAGTGATCTTTATTATCAACATGATATACCCTTGACATAATTTGGCGCAGTAAAGCTTCTTCTGCTGAACTCGTGATTTCATTTACTAGATCTGATGAAAGTTCTGTGAACCACAGTAAAATGTGATAATTAGTAGTTTAATTCTTTTAGGGTGTGCGTATTAATTGAAAAGGCTTGAACTATAAATACAGGGCCTGTGGATAAAAGCACACTCTGAAATCAGTCGCTTATCCGAAGTATTCATTATTTGACATCTATTTAGGTAGCGTCTCTTTGCAGCAGTGCCAGTCGGCTGCTGGAGTGAACGGGAGCTCTGCACTCAGGGATCACAACACCAAGATCCCGTCTGACTCGCTGCTGCTCTCCTGCAATCGGAAGCACTCTCTGGCCAAAATTTTGCCCTCTGTGGTCGAACCACGGGATGTTACAAATGTGTGTTTGGAGCTGTACTCTGCAAATGAGTTAGTGCAGGGCTGGCTCCTTCTCTGTGAAAGCTGCAGAAGGGCCCGAACGTGGCGTTTGGAGGCCGGCCGGTTGTGTCCTCTCCTGCTGGAGGAGGAGGAGGTGGCGGTGGGTGGGAGGGCAGCAGGCTGCCCCCGGCCGGCACCGGAGGGCGGGCCTCTTGCTGGGACTCAGCGAGGCCACATCACAGCTCCTCCGCTGCTCGAGTCCCAGCCAGCCTGGCACGTCCTGACAAACTGTGTCTTTCCTCTTACCTACATGCTTACCCTCAGTCGTGGCTGGGACCATCAGCACCTTCTTAGGCCTCTGCTCCTGCAGCCACAGCTGAGTCCACGTAGCCATGAATGTCAGCGTAGCACGGGGCCGCTGCTGAGAGCTGCGATAAGTGATCGTGCTCTCTTGCTCACGCTCCTGTGTTCTTTTGTTCTGACTTCCTAAGCGAAGCAGGAGGTATTCTATTGACTCTAGGCCTTTCCAAATACATATATTCACTAGGAAAATGTATGTCATTATTTCACACCTTCCTCTGGTTTCTGTGTGTTGTGTAATGCCTGGATGAATCATACCTGTTTTTAAGGTACAATGTGATTTTCCTTCAAAAGGATCCCAACATTTGTACTTATATATGGTTTGCACACTCAAAAAAAAAATATCTATATGCATATTCTGCGGACTCATGGGTTAGTCAGGTGGTTTCCAAGTAGCCTTAATTTTGTTAATCTTAAGATGTCTGTACAAAGACATCCAAGTGAAGAACAATGCACAGCTCTGGAAAGTGAAGTTGTAGGCTGTATTGTTGTTTTTGTCATGGGAAGGCACTTCTGTGAGACCAGGCTCCCAGGAAGAGCTTAATCTCTTCTACGGCTAAGCAGATACTACCTTGTAATTGCAATATTTGCTGGATAGGAAGCAGAGAGAAAGTTTACGGTGACTCTGACAGAGCTGCGAGAATAAAATCCCCTCTGAAGCCTGGCTGTAGTGTGACTGAAATGGAAAAATACCAGATCCGTTTCTTGGAAAGTGAGAAGGAGACTTTTATTTGCAATGGTTCACAAATATTTTCCCAGGAGTGACGTAGTGAGTGTGGCAAAAGGGGGCAGGAGGAAGGTGAGGCAAGAGAGCCACACTTGTAACCATACGCCTTTAACTCTGCTATTGTTATCCTGCACACAAAGGGCACTGCAAGTTGTTTACAGCAGTTCGTGTTATTCATTTCTGCTCCTTTTTTTCCCATCAGTGCCATATCTTCAGTTATACAACTTTTTTTTCTGAGTTGTGGTAGTGTCTGGATAGATTTTGGTGGTGGGGTGGTAGAAAGGTGCCAGTTGATTAAATGTGCTGCTTACTATGTTCATTACATGTCTGCTGTCTTACATTTTTTTGTTAACCACTGTTGCAACTGAAGAAAATGCTGAAGTTTGACAGTTGGGAGTTACTGCCGAGTATGTGCTGTAAACTATATCATCCCTCTGCCTTCTCCCCTTCTCCCCCTCCTGCTGAAACCAAATGATTTATAAAATGCCTTCACATTCTTGAGTGAGTTCACACTATCACCTCCAGGCACTGCACTGAGGAGTCTTAGGAGTGGATGGGAAGCACAGATCTGATAGCTGGTATTTTCTCTGAAAGGAAAAAAAAAAATGCTGATTAAATTTAAAGGAGAAAAGTTTCCTGCTGTGCCCTGGGGTAAATCTGTAGTCAGCTAAGCACTTTTTAGTAAACAAGAGATGTACGTGGTTACAGAGTTTTTTTATTATTGCATACTGCCATTGTTTTCCATTTTCATAAGATTCAATTAATGTAATCATTTTAGAGTATCTCTCATCATTACCTCCCATCCTCCCTCACTCATACTTAAAGCAAGGGGATCTTCTGCAAGACACACACTGGGATGAGGAGCCAGCACCTCGCTCCTGGCACTGGCAAAAGGAGGCACAAGAAAAAGACAGGGCTGCTGGAGGGGATCCGAATATTTTTCTTCTCTGTCTGTGGGCTTTGTGGAACAGGAGGCCGGCACCCCAACCCCTGGCTGCGGTCCCCAGTGGGCACTGTGCCATGTCAGCCCTTGCCAGTGCTCACCCTGCCCCTGTCCCCAGTCCGCCGCAGCGCTGGGTGACAAAGGGACACTGCTGGTGCAGCATCTTGCTCGGTGAGCTGGGATACGGGCTGGCGGTTTCCTACTAGTCATTAGCCAGGCACAAGGATGTCGACACCATCCTTCAGGCCGTGGTGGGCTCATGCTTTGCTGGCATTTCTTCTCCTAAGATCGTAAGGAATACTGCTTATGTAGCTTGTAACGCTCTCACAGAGAACCTAGCGCTCTGTCCCTGTTTTCTACTTCTGTTCCTTTCTCTTAAAATTGTATCTGTAACAGAAGGCTCTTTGACAGCTGCATCCCCGTCTGAAAGCCTGCTGCAGTTTGGGGGGTGTCCCCACCTGACCAGCTTTGCAGTGCAGACCACCTGCCATTTCCCCACATGTTATATCTCAAAGTCCTTAAAAACCAGGGAATTTTCTTTTAGGAAATTTCCAATAGCAGAATGCAGAGAGCTAGCCCTGTCCCCACGCCGTACAGAGGGGAGCCAATTTTATTGTACGGCAGAGCATGCCGTAGTTTGAGCCGCAGGAGGAAGGGAAGAGAGAAGAAACCAGAGCGGATGGACAGCAGCGTGATGGACTGAAGCGGCTAGGGTTTTGAGGCACGAGGGGAACCCCCCAGATTTTGGTGAGGGAAGACTTACAGCAGTGGTATGGTAGCGGTCCACAACTCAATTTAAAACAATTCCAAAACTGGAAATTAAAGGACCTGGAGACAACCTGAGCAAATGGCTGAGGAGTGAGGCAGCCCAGTATTAGTGAATCTAGATTTCTGTCTGTCAGGGCCATGAGTGATGCATTTGTAGTAGGACTGGGAGCCGTCCACTGTTAGAAGGAGATAGAAGTAAAGATCATCCCGTGTACAATATAAATGTAAGTTGTTATTACTACTATTGCTATGTCAGCCGTAAACTGTTCCCACGAGAACAGAGATGCAACATCATTGAAAAAGAATGTCTTACTGTGAAATGGGCAGCAGAAACAGTGTGGCATTATCTGCTGGGTAATGAATTTACCTTGGTGACAGATCATTATTCCCTCCTGCAAATGAACTAGATGAAGGACAGGAACACCACGATAACTCAGCAATACTTGTATTCCACAGTCTTCTGAAATAAAAATAAAAATAAAAACAAAAACAAACACGAAAGAGTAGTCAGATTTAAATGTAAGGATGTAGAAGCATGGCATGTCAGGAGACATTGCCTGTGGCATGAGGAGGAAAGCAATTTTTTTTAGGCCTATGCTAACATAGTATATGGACTTCTAAGGCTTGGATTTCACCCCACTGCATGTTAGGCATTAAAATGAGGGAGCAGCTATGAACCTAAAATCCTAACTCTCCTTCTATAATCACTGGAGATACTGGGTCTTCTGGGAATTCATCTCTTTCTGTGTTGAACCTCTGGGAGGTTTAAAACAGAGATGTTTTAGATAAATGCTGTAATTTCTCTGGACCTGAGATTCTGCTGCTAGAGGAAGTCACCCTCCCCTGTCCCACTCATCCTGATAAGCCAGGAGTAGACAAAGAAAGACTGAGGCTGCAAGAGCAAGGGGGGGTCTAGCAGGGCATGTGGACTTGGTTGAATGATTTCTTCAGGGTAGAAAAGTGGACAGTGTAAGTACCACCCACTTGTACTTTCTTCCCTTTCTGTTTTTCCCTTGACTTCTACAGAATGGGAGTTACTTAGATAAATTATCTTTTTAAAGAAGTGTTTATGTGCTCTGTGGAAGAATGTGTCTAGGGATGGGCATACTGGCAGGAAGAACTTCCTCCTCAACTCTTCCAGTGAAGTTTTGTTCTAAACGGCCCAAATGAAGCCATTATTCAAAAGTAAAAATGTTCTGTTCCATTTCTTGTTTTCATTCTTTTATGTGTCTGGGGACTAAAATGCTGTGAAAAAGAGCCCATTCTCACAGGATGTCTTGCCTAATTTTGCAGACAAGAGAGGTTCAGCTTTTCCAATTACGATGAGATAAGAATCTGAAATGTTGGGATCACATCCATCCTGAATTGAACTCTGAGTCTTCCAAAATCCATCAATCATTATTTTTTCCTTTATTTCTGTATTTCAGTAATGCGGGCAAAGAAGGAACAGAGAAGAAATGGATGTTTATGCATTATAAACCATAATGGATGGGTTTCCTTTTTACCTGAGTTGCTTTAGTTTAATGTAAAGGTCCCTGTGAGTGGAATTCCTTTTCCATTTTCATTCTTTCTGCCTGCTTGACTGCCACTCATCAGCGAAAGGTCGGCCTTTCACGTAGAATCAGTCGTAGTACAAAGTTTACATGCAGAGTACTATTAGAACACACCTGATGGCTGTCACAGGGCAGATGAACCAGGTTGGAAGCATGGTCCAAATCTGAAGTTCTAGCCCCTGTGCTGTCTTCAGATTGTCTAAAATACATACTGATAGGACATCTGACATAGGGACTCCACCCCACTGCCATGTTTCTGCGTTCCTGCATATCACACCATGCCACACGGGACTGACTGCTGAGGTGGAGAAAGAGGGTCTAGAGAGGCAAGCCTTCTACCATGAGAAGAGGACTGCATAGGCTCAGCTGAGCAATGCAGCCTCTAGCAATAGAGTCATCTCAGTTCCTCACCTCTATACCAAGAGTGTGTCAGAGTTGCCAGAGGCAGCCTCCTGGGGCAAGATGTCCCACAATTGTCATGTCAGCTCCTTGAGGCACCTCCCCTGGAACCACCATATCTGTCACACACGGGATGAGCCCATGAAGTTAGATATGACTGGGATATGGACTGATATGGACTGAGAAGGTCCTTCTCCACCCCTTCTGTTTACTGTGTTAGTCCTGAATTCCTCAAAATACGCTCACAGTTAGTGAATTCAGGGGCCCTCTTTGGACTACAGGCTGAGCAGTTTACACAGAAAGACAGAGAAAATAAATTTGGTCCATGTTCTGGCCTGACCTTGGCCTGAACCTGAGAAAGTGAATGCCCCTATCACACCAACATGTGTCTGTAGAAGTACAGTAAACACAAATGGGGGTCACTGGCCCTCTCTGTCATACAGTCCCAGGCCAGGAGTCTAGAGTTTTGGGCTGTCCGCCCAAGTACTTGTTAATAAATGTCCATTCTTAGCCTGTAGAGGAATGTAGACAGGGCATCCTGCCCTACAAAACACAAACTTAGAATAAAACAGAAAGAGAATCTCAGTCATCGTCCAGACTCCACATCCACCGGTCTCTTCCCACTGGACTTCTGCTGCTAGTTTGCAACTTGGCTGGGGGAGTTACCCACTAATACATTGTGGGTTCTCCACCGCTGTCCGTGAGTGTAGTTGCCTGCTTAAACCCAAGTTCATCAGTCCTTGGGAAGTCAACTGATGAGTCTATGGGGCTTCCTCCTCAATACTTGGAGGAGACAGAGACCTGGTGTAGCTTGGGCAGAGTGGATCTGAGACAGGAGAGCCTGGATCACCCAGTGGAGGGGTTGCATTGCTTCAAGGGGCATGCAGTACTTTGCCCCGTGCGTCTTCACATTCCCAGTGCAGACAGTCGCTCGAGGCGTTTGAGGGGGTGACAAGTTCCTTGTGTAGACTCATCAGCACCTTTGCAAGTCATTCCACTCTTTCCTTCTGCTCTGGAGATGTCCTCAGTAACTCAGGTAAAATTGGTGTGGATCTTGGTGGCCACCCAGAGATTCTGTGCTCGGAGGAGGCATTTTGCTCTCTGCCAGCAGGTGATGGGGAGGTCCCGTTCAGTTGCCAACCCTCAGTCTGTAGTGCCTCTATGGACAGGATGACATGCATTGGGTGCCACTCCTGTCCGGGTAGGATTTGCAAGCCCAGACATATTAGGCACATGGTGTTTGCCTACAGTAGCCTCATCTGCATCCATAAGCATCAAGTTTAGTGCTCTAGGTCTTGTACAAGCTCGGCATGTCCCCAAGACGAGCACTACTGTGCTTCCAGACCCATCCCCTCCCATATTCTCTGCCACCAGCAAGTAAGAAATCCGTTCCAGACCCTTATCTTGGTACCCAAGGTGAGACTGCCCAGGCACTGTGGGAGAAGTTCATGAGGTTCCCCCCATCTTCCATGCAGGGATCTCTCAGAATGGCCCTGACAGAACTTCATGTGCCCGGTGATGTGGACAGTCAAGGACACAAAGACTGTACACGGACTAGGCAACACAGCAGGCTTCCTCGAGTGCCTAGGACTTGACCATGTCTGAGATTAACTCTATTTGGGATAGGATTTTTGAGTCCTATTTTTAAGTCTTTTATTTTTTGCTTACAAATTTAGGAGTCACGTGTGTTGTCACACTGTGACTACTGGAAAGTCTGTTCCCCGTCCAGTCACAAGGACAACTAGCATGTAAACCTGGTGGAAGTCAACCTGCTTAGGACTAAAAGTTATAGCAGTTAGGAGATTATTGTTCTGTATAAAGAATAGAGGAGTAACAGCCTTCTGCAGAGAAAACTCTGAGCGGTATAAGGGAAAGAACAAGAAGTAAACAGAGTAATATGATTTGCATAGATTTTATTGTGAATGAAAGTTTGCTCACTGGTGTTCTTAGCAGATAAGGTGTAAGAAGCAGTTCTGAGGGAGAGGGAAGCCCATGCAGAAAGGTGGAGCTGGCTGATCCTGTGACTTAGCTTCCGTGCCCAGAGTCCTTATTTGCGAGTTGCATTCACACTATCTAATCGTTACCAGATATTTCTACAGCTTCCGTTATCATGGTGTCCAGCCGCAGTATTTTCAAAGAGTGTTGGTGTGAAGAGAGAGGGGTGCCTGGAAGGGAGAAAGAGAGGAAACAGCTGATGAAGTCACCAGGGTTTGTGTCCACGTTGCCCAGCAAAGAAGGCAGGAAAGCTGCCACCCTCGCCTGACCTGGCCCCACCAGCTCGTCCTGGATGCTGGGCTTTCCTGGAGAATTCTGCCACGTACTGTAAATATGTGGATTACTCCCTTAACTAGAGACTGACATGTAAATTTTTCAAAAAATAGCACTTCTTTTTATAGACCCCTAGTTCTGTGTCCACAGGGGTTTGGGCTCCCTCAGCTCAGCTCCAAGCTGTGTAAGTCTGCAGAGTAGCCTTGTAGGATACAGTTAGCTACCACCAGCCGAGGGAGGGTTTTTATGGATCCTAAAATAATTACAGCGTCACTGGGTCGAGTTGTATAATTTCTTGGCAATATACTAATTAAAACTAGGTATTTACACACAACACTTATATAAACTTAAAACTTATTTAAAAGAACCTACATACTTATAATAACTATATATCATGGCTTTATTGAGGACCACATTTTTCATGCAGATTGAATTCTCAAGCGTTGTTATTAACGTAAATGAGCCCACAGCTTTATGCTCAGGACTGAATACTTCCAGTGCATCTGAATCATCCTGGTATTTCATTTCACCATCTAATATTGTTTTTAAAATTCTGCATTTTTTCCCTCACTGTATTATGGCAATTAGAAATGGCTCTGTGTTTACTAGGAACAGAGAGTCCAGCAGAGCTGAGTGTTTAATGTGATGAATAGTGCTAAAAGAAAAGTCAGATGCATGTCGACACTTATCAAAGCTGTTCTGCTGCTCAGAATGACTGTTCGTGATACTTGTTTCATGATAAACTTCCTCAGAACATGATGTTACTGGAAAAAAAAGATCCACTCTGAGAAATACGCAGGTGACACAGTTGAGTCAGCAGCTTGCAACAGTGACACAGGCTTACGTTTATAAAAATCCCCACTGAACTTTTGTCTTCTGCGTGAGTATATCACTGCCTTAAAAATTGTTGCCACAAAAGTGTCCGGTTTCCCGTTTTCGCTTGGTAGCTGTTTAACAAAAATCTTCCCACCACCCTGCTGAAGAGGTAGATTCCTGGGCTTAAAAGTCTTAATAGTCACAAAACTTTCCTCTTGCACAAGTAAATCACCATGTAAATGTTAGTATGTTCAGTGACCACTGATACCGCTGGGGAAAAATGATGAACATGGAAAAATAACAGGCCGCTGTGGAAACCAGAAAATCCTACCTCCCATACGGGAGGGTTTAATTGTTGAAGTTACAAGCATTTCCCCATGCACAAGCATCTCAGCGTTCATAGGTGGAAAGTACCTCATGCTGTGTTTGAAATATCAACTGGATTTAAAAGAAGGCTTTGTGCTTTACTGTGGACCTTTCTTAGCCTCCTGCAGATGGTCCCTATTGCTGAAAAGACATGACTTGTGAGACACGTAGACCTCCATGCTGTTTGTCGTGCTGCTCTAATCCTGCTTTCCACCCATAAAGGACTTCACTCCTTAAGCCCTTACCCTCCTTCTCCTAAATATTAAAATTATTTTCCTGAGTGTCATGCCATATTAAAGCAGAATGAAAATGGGTTTAACAATTGCTGGCATGGGGCTTCTGTACAGCATGTGTGTCACAAATCATGTCACTTTTCAGCAATAGGGCTGCTGCCAGCGGGAGGCTCAGAAATGCTCATGTTAATCAAAAATTTTAATTTCAAATCAAATTGACAGTTTACACATGGTGAGAAATGCTTCTCACCATGTGATATTTCAGTATGCTACACTGGGCAAAATGGGTGCACTTTCCTGTTAAGAATTTTGACTGCAGTATCTGCAAATTTATGGGTTTCAGTGTATTGGGTATGGTGAGTGGTTGATCTAAGGGAGCCCCTTGGAGAATAGGAGACAGAAGGGTTTTCATGCAACCTGGCACTGGTGAGCTGCTGTTGGCACATGCTGTTGGAGAAATGACAGGTATTCAATAAACATCAGTATGGTTAAGAGGAAGATTTAAAGGAGGGAGGGGCTGCAGTGCTATAAACAGGATTTGAAACAAATGTGCTTATTTCAGTCCGTGATTAGTCTGAATACCTAAGTATTCCACACCAGCTTTTAAATATCTTTACATTTATTCTCACACTGATGTTCTACACACAGTATCAACAATAATATTTACGGTATTAACACTTTAGGCTAAATTTTAGTTTGAACTGGTGTAAAACCAAGCTTTGCATGTACCGAGGCACACTCCGTCAGCGTGAAGACCAGAGCATGGCTATGTGTTGCACTTACAGCGTGCATTCACAGCGTCGTCTCCTATAAGCCCTTACTTCTGTGAGCAGCTTCCTGGAAGTCCATGGACAAAATTTGGGAGGCAAAATTTCGATTGACACTTGAGTAGGAGTGAGAGGAGTAAGGACAGCTGACAGAGCATGCGCAGTCTGCCTCAGACAAACTATCCATAGAAACCAATGCTTTCAGACTGTACCAGAAATATGATGCTGCCATCAAAAAATGACCAGCTGAAGAGAAATTATCATTGTATGATTCTCTTTAGGAGGATTTTCAGGTCTCGGAGGGGTCCTGAGGTTAATGTGATGCCTGTCTATCTCATGACATTGGGGCTTTCATTTAAAAAAGGCCTTACAGGGGAAAAGGAATGGAGACAGCAATAACCACCTCCTTGCACTGCCAGTGCCCGTATTTATCACTGACCTGCAAGAGTGAGAGGGTGGCTCGGTGCTGGCTGCTGGCGGCCGGGGCACGCTCTGCCGCAGCGCATGCCATCAGCGTCCTCGGGAAGCTCAGGAAAATGGGCGGTTGCTGAGTGCTCATTTGGACGTTGAGTCATGCTCCAAACTGCGAAGCTGAACTGGCAATATCGCTGCAGACCTTGGAGATCACAGCTGTCATTGCTCTTGTAACCAGGGTTGATATGAAAATATGAAGATAAATAACTCCTTCATATTATTATTTTCAGGGAGGCAGGCTTTTCCTTTTATTACTCTTTTTATTGTTGGACGCCATAAATATTCCATAATGATTATCCCAGTATAGATTTCATCTTTCTTACTTCGAAAGGCTTTTGAGGAGCACATTATTTATAAGCTGCCAAATGAGTATGACCATTTATAATGATTTTTCTTCTTTTCTTTAGTATTTGCTTTTTGGATTGAAGACCTGAAACAGAAATATGCTAATTTAAGACATCTGTTGTTTTTCAAACTATAGGCTGCTAACAGTATTAATGCAGTTAATTTATTGATCGAATTGGGTATATGGTAGAGAGGGAGATTCTTAATTTTTATCATTATATCAAGAAATTGCATTTAACTGATTTCTCACCCACATGAGTATTTTTCAGTACCCTGCAATGTTAGGAGTCATCAGAAATGAAAAACCACACCAGATATCATAGATCTTGGAGTGGCTTCCATTGCGCAAGGTCCTTAAACATGAACTTGAAAGGCTTTCAGTGTTTCAAGAAGACCTTTATCTTCAAGGGAAAGGAGCTGTGTGTCCTCTGCTTGGACAAAACTTGACATAATTGATTCCAATCTGTGATCGGTTCATTAAGAGTACTAAGTTGCCATTAATTCCCCTCTCTCTGTACTTAGATACAAAATGAGCTGTGTCTCCTAAGAGCTGAAGCTGCTGTGGATCCGTGCAGGTTGTGGTGGTGACACAGCCAGTCTGGTACCACATTTGCTCTGGTCCACGCTTATTAATTTGCAACCCAGACTCTGGGCTCCATATGACACATATTGAAATAATAATGAGGCATTACTATTATTAGGGATTCTAAATTGCCATGAGCGTGAAAGGCTAAATGCAACGAGATGTTACACGCGTATTTCTGTTCTGATTCACCTGTGGAAAACGCCCATTGTCTGGGTCAGGTGGACTCCCCAGTGAAGGCATCTCCCAGCGTCCTGAGGTCTTGGTTCCAGATGGCCACAGAGAGTACACAAACTGTGTGGAAACTGCGTGGAGCTGGAGCACCAGCGTCAGCACTGCACCCACGAAAACTAGCAGCGGTTCACAATTTTACTGTCTGCTACATACAGACCTTTCAGCTAAAAAAAAAAGAAGGGGGGGGGGAATAATTTAGTAGTGGTTTTGCATATTGTGAAGGGTTAACAAAACTTTCATTATCACACTCTATTAAGCCAGGACCAGGAAACAATTTCTAATCAACACTCTGATCTGGGCAGGGATTGTGCAGTCTTTTGTAGGAGGCCTCAGATCTGTGTTCTCTATTCTCACATGCTCACTTCCAGCTGTTGTCATTGAAATCCCACATAATCTCCCCGGGTCAAAGGGCAGTCATCCATGACTGCCGCTGTTAGGAGGTTATGCTGATTTCTGTTGTCAAATATTGGCCCTTTTCTCTTTCAATCACTCCCATTCTACTTTTTTTAACAAGAAGGATCCAGCCTAGAATTGTATTACATGACTTTAAAGTCTTAAAAGTGTTCCTCTATTGTACTGACACGACATGCCCTGGACGGTCTAATCCATTGCTGTGGGCCACAAAGAAAGTTCTGGTACTTCTTAAAACCTCCGCCAAAGCCAGGTAGGCGAGCTGGAAAGAATAACAGCGTATGTGACATGTGGCCCAGCATTTATTTCATAACAGAATGTGTGATTTGTCTAAGGTGAGCTATTGTTGTGGCATTAAAATTAACTTGGAAATAAGCTGAAATACAAGTGGGAGCATTCGTCAAGGAAAAAGAGAGGTTTCTATGTCACCATTAATGTATCATATCTTGCTTAACTCTTCTATAAAAAGTCCATGAAATAAAAATGTGGTATAATTTACCATTAAAGGTTTATCATGTACAAATTTGAGGAATGCGTTTTGTACAAAGCAATTAAAATGAGGCCATTGTGCCAGCTCTGGAGATCTATATTCGGGGTCTATTAGTAAATGCAGATTTCATTACAGTTACCTGTAATATCAAAGGAACCTGTGGCCTGTGTACAACTTCTTGGCGTCTTCCATCTGAACTGGAGAGACGTTCACTTGCACAGAGCATTGCAGGCTGGGATAGACAGTCTCTTCAATCCCCACATTGGTTTAAAATACGGAGCGAGCAGGCACAAGCACTAGGGCAGCGGCTGGTCACCGCCTGGGGTGCTCCCGCAGCCACCCACGCTTGCCCTGGGGGAAACGGGGAGGTGGACGCTTCCCAAAAGTGAGTGCATCTTCCTCCCTGTGCGTGCACATGGCACACAGCCACCGTGCCAGTTTGCCTGCAGGATGGGAGGCTGTGAAGCGTGCTTCATCCCGCGTGCCCGCTACCACATCCGTGCGCAGGGCTGTGTTTCTGGAAGGGATTGCAGTCCCTGTGGCTGGGTGGCTGCATCTGCCCAGGCTTAAGAAATTCACCTTCCAGTTAAGCAGAGTATTAATGTTATGAAGGTCTTGACTGAAGCATATATATTCTGTGTTTTTCTTTTTGCTGGAGAGTGCAGATTAGGGCTAACTGTCACTCACATAGTCCTCACCAGTGCGGCCGTGGAACAGCTGATCTTTAGGGAGTCCTCAGGGTGATCCGGGTTCCCTCTGATAATGTCCCCTCTCTCAAGGCCTGCATGTGCTGTGTGATACAGACATTAATTTTCTAATCAATATTATTGCTCCACATTGTTTGTGAAACACGGGATTATCTAGACAGAGGATAAAACCAAAAGGAATCAAGTTGCACTTTGTGCAGAGAGGGCTTTTCTTTTAATCAGGCATTTGGTTAAGGTAATAGGCTTGAGACCCTAATTGATTATTGCTATTTTAAGGTTTTAAGATGGCTATACATAGTGAGATGCTGAACATGAAAAAGGCTTTAGAAATGGTTTCACTGCTAGTTTGGAGGACTTGTCCTGTAATTTCAAAATACTGAAAATGAATTGGTCCTGTTCTCCAAAGCTTAATACATTGTCACTTGGACTGTAGTGGAAGAGAAATAACTGGATTTGGACTTTTTCATCTTCAAAGGTTTAACTCTTCCCCATTATTGTTTAATTTTGCATTTCAGGAAAACAGCTGTATCTCTCTTTAGAAAATACCTTGCATATTTATGGTGCGATCTAACTGTTTTATAATAAAAATAATACTGCTGGATTACACAAGGAGACCTGCTGATTAAATAATAAAACCTTGAGCACCTTGAAAACATCTTCTGATATTCAATTAAGGAACAACAACCCAATGAACTTTAACCTATAGACCATATTCAGACTTTCTACATAAAAGTAATTGCATCAGTCATGATTTTCTCAAGCTACAACACAAGCTCTTGATTGGTAGATCAACGTCTGAGACTCCTTTTTACAGCATTAATTGGGAAAGCAGACAATACTCTCCCTGTAAACTAGATTTTAGGACGAAGGTTAGTTGCCTTTGTACACGTTTACTCATTGAAATAGGAATGTTTGCTTAATAATTCAAAACAAATAGCATTAGACAACAAGTTCTAATCCTGATTTCTCCTCTGCCAGTGTAAATTAGGAGAAAATTAGGTGAAACTTTATTTGATCAGTGTAGAAAGACTTGTTTAATATTTCTTTGAGATCAGAATTAGGCTCCAGCAGTTCAAGCCTTTTCTTCTGGCTTCTTCACTGGGATCTAAAAGAAGAATATGTAAATCACATTATGAATTTTCTTCCCAATTAAAGCAGTCATCAAGTTGTGGAAAGATGTTTTTCATGTTTTACTTGTTACGATAGTGTTGCATCGTATTTGTACATTTTATCAAATGTGTTCATGGGTAGTGGTATGTGTTTATTAGTTAGTATTCTGATCTGCTTTATTCCACTTGGTCTTATTAGCCTGTGTTTTTTCCCTTAGGGGAAAAAAAGATCATCCTCAGGAGCCAAAGTGAGGTTTTGTGTAATGACATGACTACTAGCGGGACCTAGACTTGGGTTGAAAGCAAAGATTCAACAATATATTTAAATACCTGTGTAACTTTGTCAGCCCATCTTTCTTTGACAGCCCAAATAAGCATGTGCTTTAGTCAAGCATGTGAATAAAATTAAGCATGTGCTGTAGCTGCTTTGCTGAGTCAGGGCCTGCCTTGGCTATCCAGGTGTCTTAATTTATACCCAAAATTTCAGTGAATGGGCTCTGTTAGTTTTTTATACCGTGAGTAAAAATTCTCTCATCCTCATTTTGAACACCTGCTTTACTACCAAAATGTGACTGGCGCACAAAGCTGTATAGATAACCAGATCATATACAGCAATTTCAATGTCCTATCTTTGGGATATTTAGCAAAAGTATCACAGTGCACATATTTCAATAAAGTGCTGCATGAAAAGTAAATCTTGCAAGCTTTCAAGATGTTTAATCATCTTTTCAGTAAAGGAGCTCTTTAATGCTAACATCTGCATATGTAATTGCTTGACTTTACCTATTTTTTTCCTCATTCAGAATTAAGTGGCACAACCAAATTGATGATTTTACATTTTGACCCTTGTTGATAGGTGCAAAATGTTTACTTTACATATTTTGTCAATCCTGCTAGTGGCCAGCCATTCTTCTTCTACTTGTCTAGCTTCTTTATCATGGTTCTCTCATTTTCTTCTTGCACTGTTATCTCTGCTCAGCAAAAACTGCAGTCTTAGGCCTGGATTTTGCAATCTGGACCATACAGGCAAATCTTTAAACTTTCATGGAGTTCTTCTGAACTGCAAATTCAGAGACCAGCCACACATCAAAATGAGTTCAAGATACAACTCTTAGCCAAGGGCATCGCTTTCCTGAGTACCAAGATATTATTAATGATTGGTGAGATGAGTCCCTGATTTCCTAATGTTAATAAGTAAATAACAAGTGGGAGAATTGTGAAATTCACCTTTCATTTGTGAAATGTTTATTTTCAGTATTGAAGGATGAAAATCTAATCACTCTAGTTGCGTGCTGTTGTTTAATGATTACTATTACGTGAACGCATATAAGAAATGTTCCTGCAGAAATAAATGGATATTTCAGGTATACCTGGCAAAATAAGATTTTATGAATAATAAAGTTACCAGGCCCAAGCTAACTTAATCAACTTTTCTCATACACAGGGGGACCCTGAGAGCTAGAGTGTATTGAAAACCATTCTACTGCATTTTCATGTCTGATTTTACCTGGGTTTGCTAGGTTAGGGTAATGTGGTTAGCCATGCTGCAGTCGGGTTTTTATTGTATGATTACAAAGGGCTCTAGACTTGCACTTTAAAAATAAGCCAAATGTCTTACTATAGCTATGATTTATTTTTTACTTACATATTTAAATTTCGTCTCCACTCTTAGTGGGATAGGAACCTGCCTGAGAAATACAGGTGGAGGTGGACACAAGAGCAGAGCCAGTATGGTGCACTGTGAAAAAACAACACGTGACAGATGTTCATAGTGTTGCTGAATGCATTTCTGGAAGTTGCTCAGATACTGTCATGATGAGCACAGTATGAGAAGTTATATAGCATAGACTGGCTTCCCTACGAAGGGCTCTGCGGAGTAGTAAGCATCCTGGCCCTGATCCAGCAAGGCACTTAAGCATATGCTTAATTTTAGGCACATGAGTGGTTTCAGTGAAGACCTAAGAGAATTATTTTTAATTCACAGATCATTTAATTCAATAGGCAGGTCTGCTGCAGCATATGAAAAGTAGATCTTCATATTAAAAATACTTGGGAAATTGTCAGTGAACAAACATTGTGTATGGCCAGCAACCATTTCTAAAAAGCAGAATGATGTAGTCATCACCTTTATTACAGTAAAATACAAAGCAGATGAGGCAAAAGCATTTACAATTATCTGAGAGCTATTTCTAAGTGGAAAAAAAGGAAAAATAAAACCTTGTAGGAACATTTTTTCATTTGAAGTAGAGAAAAATTTATTCTCTTGCTGTAAATAAAAACCTTGTTTGCAGATTGAGGAATTTGTTTGTGTTGAATTTCAGCATCAATTTCAATATTTTATAGTACATTTATCTACAGCTGGAGCATGACAGATTTGTGTATATTTATATGTTTGTGTACATAATACATATGTATATACACATACACAAGGATGCCCAGAGATATACATATACACAGTTTGAAAACTCATCATTATTGCTGAAGTATAAAAACATGCCTGATGCAGAAACTTGTCTCAAGTCTGTTAGCTTAGCAACTGCGTTCATCTGGCATCGGAGGATCCTCTCAGAAACAAGGAAGTTTGTCTGCGCAGGGCGCAGAGCTTAGCAAGGACTTGGCTGGAGACAGACAGCTGACCTCCCTCCAGACCTCTCCTAAACCCTTCCCTGACACCTTCCCTGACATGTCACCCTCTGTAGTCCTGCATGCAAGTTGGGTTTCTTTGACTTAACCTTGTGTAAGCAGAAATGGCAATGGGATACGTTTCTTTTGAAACAACTCCAAAAGAAAGCCAAGAGGACAAATGTGCAGCTTGCATTAGTCCTATCGCTCGGTTTGTTATCGGAAGGTGCGCAGGTATTGCTGTGGTGAGCATGCTGTACGGTACAATATACCGGATGTAAGGAAATCATACTGCATCTGACAAACAATTAACAATGGAGCAGATGGTGCCCCGGCAAAACATTCAATAATATATGTGTGCGTGTTCTGGAATCAGTGACTCTAAGTAGGACAACCTTAAAAGGTATGCCACTTATCCTGCAGGCAAGTAGGACTTTACAGTTCTTTTAATAATCTCTTTATCCTGCGATTTCTCCTTTGACCCTGATTTCAAAAGCAGGAGGTCAGTCTGGCCTAGCTGCAGCCCTCTAATTGAAGTCCAGATATGTCCCGCGTGAACTGCCCACTCCACACACTTACACTGGGTGGCAGCCTGAAAGCTGCTCCTTTTGTAATTGATCATACCCGTGAAAATTAAATGAACATTTGGTGGTAGACGTGTTTTCAGAGAAGAAGGAAAATACTGTTATGTAAAGTGTAATAACATTCTGATACCAAATGTAGAGGCATTCCTTGCACAAGGGAGGCAAGCATGGAAGTGTACACCCTGGTTCCTAAAGACAGCCCGAAGCTCAAAGTTAATGCTTTTCTTATGCAGAGATTTACTTTTCTTTTCAAAAGC